>CAXKVY010000137.1:1827500-1840292 GCA_964058915.1 Tetropium fuscum
TGAGCCAGGATAATGTAGAAAATAGCTGTTAAAATTCACTATCCTGTCATGGCTTCCAATTATACACAAAAAAGGACTTCTTTTTGTCTCGTTGATAAAACTGATCTGATTAGCCAAATTGAAATAATTAAAATTACTAGATTTGAATTTGAATATAAAATGTTATTTCTTACTTCAAGCAGTTGTAAATTCTCAAACAACTCTCTCTCTTATTTATTGTTATAATTTGTGTACTTAGTCTGTCTGTGTGAATAAATTAATAGCTGTAAAATATGCTAAAACCAAATACAGTGGCCTTGAGGGTATTTACCGGCGTGACAAAGGCAATTAATATATTAGGTAAGTGCATACAGGGTGCTGAAATCATGACTTACAATATATATATATATATATATATATATATATATATATATATATATATATATATAAAGCCAATAAAATTAGCTACCTTTCATTCCAAACATCGGCATAGTTCCATCTGAAAAGACCCCAGTGGTTACATAGGCTACAAATACCCTATCCCAACTACGTAGCATAACACATTTTATTAAATTATTACTTACTACTCAATATATCAATTCTCACATTGTTTTCATAGTCAACAACTAACGTAACAGCTTTCTACTTCCACGAATCCGAATCAAAGCAGTTCTTTTTGAATAATCGTGGACGATGGAAGAGTAAAAATGCAATAATTACTACGAATTCCTTGGCTATCATCAATTAGAGCTTATTATGTCCAGCAATTTCCGTGAGAATTCCAATGATTGTTGAGGATGCGCCTTGCTGCAGCGGCGCTTTGTTATCCTGCAGATCTGAAATAACTACTAGCGAGCAGCAATTATTGTGATTATTACACAAAATGATAGGAGTAAATACTAATTTAAAAAACGCTTGCTATAAAGGGATTCTTCTATCTAATTAGTGTGAATAAA
Source organism: Tetropium fuscum (assembly GCA_964058915.1). NCBI lineage: Eukaryota > Metazoa > Arthropoda > Insecta > Coleoptera > Cerambycidae > Tetropium > Tetropium fuscum. The sequence goes on from CAXKVY010000137.1 coordinate 1,828,436, forward strand.
AAGAATCCCCTGCTTTTTATGTATATTTGGAATAATTACAATGCATTATTTCTCGTTATATTAGTTAGGTACCTATATAATAATAAATTGCCCTGCCGTTCATATAATATCTGTCGCCCGAGAGTTGAAAAACTATATATACAGGCAATAGAGGCTTCTGTTAAGCTCAGAGCATAATGGGCAGGAAATTTGGCTTCTACGACAATTTCTAAGTCATCACCATCAACTGTACAACCATTATTAATTTGTAAGTAAGAACGACGTTGAACGATGGTGATATAAAATTTTTGTCACTTCTTGCAATATATAAAAACTTACAATAAATATTTGTTATAATATACTGTGTAAATTATTATAATATTGTTTAAAAAATTAAGACTATTTCCGTCTAAATATAATTTTACTTCAGATTCAGATAATCACGAGGGTTTGACATGAATTGAATCAATTAATTTATATGATTCATCTATGATTTATTCATGTAATTAATAGGGCATTTTCAATTGGATATTTGATGTTAAGAAATGGCGAAGTCGGTAAGTAAGGTAAAATATTTGCAAATGTTTAGTCAACATGGCCGGACCGGGTGAGATATTATTTCCAATGGACTATAGAATGTGGCGAATGCGCCAGTTCCACTAATTATATAACGATCCGGACAGGGGGATAAAAGTTGGCAAGCCAAATCGCAATCAAACATGACGGGCATAACAATCAGCGCAACAAAACATCGGGTCGGCCTTGACATTTTGAAAACCCGCAAAATATCTGAGAATTCGCCGAGATATTTATTTCAGGTCGGAACATTTTTGACAGTCAACGGGTCTTGATATGTTCATCCCCCTAACCCATAGCAAGTCCAATTTTAAAAATCTTAAATACAACTACCGCACGTGTTACAGATCATCATCACAAAGCCTTTATTAGCAAAGCATTTATTAATAACTTAATAAACTAATAAACTTTATAAAAATAATACTTTGTAAAAAAAATATTACACTAGCTAGTCATTACTATTAATTATTTTAAATGAATGTACAGGGTGTTCCATATCTCTATAATATAATACCGATAATGTTCATTTGTAAAATTAATCTCATAAACATGCAAATATTCTACTGTATAAAACGAAAAATCGCAACAAGAATAAATAAATGTTAGTCATAGTGATTACTGCACTTTATATGAAAGTGGACCGAATTTTATGCTGTATTCAATATATACCGTTTAGCAGTTACATTTTCATGATCTGGAATTTGTGTTCAACAAAAATCGATTTTCTGCGAGCACAAGCGATCACCTCACTGGCATACTTATAGGTTCACTGATCCACGGTGATCTTGACTTTAACCTTACATCTTTCGATTTAGTGTTATATACACGGTGCTTGTTTTCACACTTCTTGTCAAAAGACCACCAAGATTATATTTAATATTTCTTATTGCGGTTAGTTTTCGTTTCATGTTAATGTAACAAGATTTTAGGGAAAATATATATGGTAGCATCAGATTGGTTGATTTTTAACCGAAACATGTTTTAACCAAAATGGAGAGTCCTTTTTTCGAACGAAATGCCCTGTAGCATTTTATATTTTGATTTTCCAAAATTTCATCAAGCCAATACCCAGTTTTTCCTCAATTAAATTCGTTGTTACCCATTTATTATTTTTTCCCAAATTAAATATTTGTATTTTTAGGAAAACTTTGTCGCGTAGCTTATTTATCGAAATCTAAAATTTACCTGCCTGCCTTACCACATAGCAATGTCAACAAAATTCAATATCAACAAAATTCATGCGCCGCCGTTGATTGAGAACATTAATTTCATCTGAAGAAACCAATGGAAGTATTATAGTTTATGTCGTTCAGTTACAGGATCTGGTATCTAATGTAGTAATCTAAATTTATTCAATGAATGTCCATCATGTTACGAATACACAAACTGCTCAGAAAATATGCCGTCAGCCATATATTAATATCTACTAACCGTCAGGATTATTTGACACTGCATTTGTTATTTAAAGTTGCAGGAAGGATTCTTCATATATATGCGGGTATTTATCTCGAAGCGATATCCGATGTTCCTTGTATGTATGTATAATGTATTCAATATTTATTCTACAATATAAAGATAGCAAAATCAGTGAGCGCTCATAGGATATTTAAATGTATTTTTCATTTAGAAGTAAGTATGTCATAAATTAAAAAACAATAATAATATAGCGCTATATCTCTATACCTACTAATTATAGGTACAGGTACTCTACATATATAAACTGAAAACATATTTATTCCAAAGTGAATATATATATATATATATATATATATATATATATATATATATATATATATATATATATATATATATATATATATATATATATTCACTTTGGAAAATTGTGATAAATTTTATATATGAGCTCTTAATGCCCCACTTTCGGGTGCCAATTGAGATTAATTTGAATGCCCACGTAATGGGAGACAAATGTTATAATATACAGTGAGCTCGTAAAGTTTGGAATAAATTCAATTAATCGTTATTGAAGGATTTTCACAGGAAATCCTCGGACACGTCAACCTTATTTTATAAAATGTCACTTTTTTCAGCCATCGATTTTTTTTTTGTTTTGTTCGTTTTTGAGCTATGACGTCATCGACAATTTTTTTAAATGACAACCCATATTTTTTTTCACGGATTTCGATAGAGCACATTTTTCTGAGTGCGAATATGTCAAAAACATAGTACCTTTAACATTAAAGTTTTCGAGATACTCGGTTGCAAAGTTTATAAAATGTACCATGGCACCATGCATAAGCAATCGGGCGGGTCAAGATTTTTAATAGCTTATTGATTCTAATAGCTTATAGCTTATTACATTTTAAAAGATTATTTATTTTGGTAGCTTATCGAACATTTTGAAAGATTTGGGAGTAATCTGTTTAATTTTTTAACAACAATTTAAACAAATAAAAAAATATTTTAACAAATAAATGATAAATAATTAAAGTAAAAAATAAAATAATAAAGAGTAAGTAAATTTTCAAAGTGACCTCCATTCACTTCCTGGCAATATCCCATCCGCCACTGAAACTCCTGCAGAACCTTACCAACAGTATCGGGTTGAATGGTTCGAATTTCATTGCGAATTCTGTCCTTTAATTCTTCGATGGTATTTGGTCTATTGAAATAGACTTTGCTCTTTAAATAGCCCCATAAAAAGTAGTCTGGGGGAGTGAGATCTGGAGATCTAGGGGGCCATTCGATAGTTCCCCTGCGACCAATCCAATGGTTAGGAAATACATGGTTTAAATAATCGCGAACGATCACTGCAAAATGGGGTGGTGCACCGTCTTGTTGGTACCATATCGTGTGATGGGGCAGATCTGGATCTACGTCATTTGGGTAAAGTACCGCAAGTGCAGGGACTAAGTCGTCTCTTAAAAATTCTAGATATATTTCACCTGTTAATACGCCTTCAAAGAAAAATGGGCCCAAAATACGATTACCTACAATACCAGCCCAAACGTTAACTTTTTGTGGAAACTGACTACGAGTTTCCATTTTCCAGTGTGGATTTTCAGGAGACCAATATCTACAGTTTTGCCGGTTAACTGTGCCGTCGAGATAAAAGGTAGCCTCATCAGAAAAAACAATATTGCGTAAAAATCCGTCGTCATCAATCAGGCGTTGCAACATGGTTTGGCAAAACTGTAACCTACGGTCAGGATCATCTTCGTTTAACTCTTGGACCAAAACCACTTTATACGGATGCCATTTGTTCAATTTCAAATATTTCAAGACGGAGCTTTGAACTATTCCGTTGTTTGCCGCCACTTGGCGGGTGGGTAAATGGGGATTTTCTTGAAGCTCTAGTAGAACATTCAATTTAACATCTTGTTGCACTGGTGGACGACCCGTTCTAGGGCGATCTCTCGTATGACCCACTTCTAAAAACTTTTGTTCTATTTTGCTAACGGTGGACTGTGTAATTGGTTCTCTGTTTGGATATTTGTTGTTAAATAAAAGGCAAACTTCTACTTGTGTGCGAGCTCTGTCCCCGTAACCGATCATCATCAAAATTTCGATTCTTTCCCTTTCACTCAAACGACGGACCATTTTTAAATAAAAATGAATTATGATGGAAATAATGATTAATCAACTTACTTAATGATATTATTCAACTGATTAAAACACAAACTTGCGAGGAAAAACTTCAAAATTGTGACAACTGTCAAAACTGTTGTTTTTCCTGCGCTTTCTTGATAAATGATTAGCATTTGGTCATCGCTTGTATAATTCATTATTAAAACTTTGCAACCGAATATCTCGAACACTTTAATGTTAAAGGTACTATGTTTTTGACATATTCGCACTCAGAAAAATGTGCTCTATCGAAATCCGTGAAAAAAAATATGGGTTGTCATTTAAAAAAATTGTCGATGACGTCATAGCTCAAAAACGAACAAAACAAAAAAAAAATCGATGGCTGAAAAAAGTGACATTTTATAAAATAAAGTTGACGTGTCCGAGGATTTCCTGTGAAAATCCTTCAATAACGATTAATTGAATTTATTCCAAACTTTACGAGCTCACCGTATATGAACTCTTAATGTTTTTAAGTTATGTGTATAAGTCTCACTGTTGGGTGACAATTTGTAATAAATTGATAAGATTTGTGAGTGAAGTTATGCAGTGAAAGCACAGAGTATCAACACCTGACAAGTCTGCTATACTGTCACGATCTCGATACTACTGCTAAATTTCCCTAGGCGCCAGTTCTTTGAACATTTATTTATATTAAATATAAAAGTTCACTGCTGAGCTTGAGTCCTCTATAGTCCACTAGGAGAGGTTCATCTAGGTTAGTTGGAATATTGACTAATATATAATCTTTTTTTATTAATAAAAAAGATTATATATTAAAAAAAACAGTAAATTTAAATAAAAATATACATAAAGTAGGCAAACAATTACTCATTTATATTTAGACAATTGTTATTAATACATTTACATAGAGAAATACAAAATAATTTTGATTTTTTGCAACTGCAAAACATTGTGCGACAATTTGCAGTACATTTACAAGGTTGAATTAATAACTCTGGTAAAGGCGGCTTTGTCATTTGTCGTGGACGTAAGTCACCATTCAACTTTTCATAACCGTACAAACAATAATCGATGGGGTGTAATTGTGTTTGAATTTTTCCAAATAAATGATTGTACTGTAGCCCTTAATAAATGGAAAGGCAAAGCATCTGATGTGCATATCACTTTTATCAAATTAAAACCGAAACCTATGTTTTGTGAAATCAGTTTATATCTGAGTTCATCAGCAAATACTTTTTTTTTGAAAAGAAATAAGTGTAACCTATTTCTAACTGTTTCAATTGTTCATTATTTAGGTCAAGGTTTCCCAAAGATATAAGAGCTGCTTGTACAAAATCTTTAGACGCAGCTTTCAAACATTGCATTTTACTGCCAAATCTGCTAGTAGTGTCGCAACCACTTATAGCATGTAATGCTGGCAAAATATCGCGTATCCTTTCACCCAGTGATTCAGCAGCTAAATGGCATCCTAGAAAATGTTTCTTTGTATGAGAAACATCGAATCATAGACCACCAAGACATTTGTTAAGTATTTCTAGAAATAAATTCCCAATATAAATACATCTGTATCGGCGATGATTATAATAATATGATCAGATTGAATCCTTATTGCATGGAACTTATGGCAAAACATTCTTGAATCAGCTTCTAAGTGGTTTGATTGTAATTCAAGTACCTCACAAAATAATGACTCTTGTAACTTGAAACATTTAGTTGGATCGTCGAATCCTCCACAAATGTACATCTCGCAGCCTTCTATAACTTGTGCATATTTTGGAGCATTAGTGCATAGAAATCGAACAAGTTGTCATTTATTTTGAATGTTTGCAAGCTTTACAATCAGCAGGAATTTTTGTGGAATGGCTTAAAATTATGACATTTTTAATAATTTGGCCTTTACTCCGTAACTTTGACTCCAAAAACTTTATAGAAATATCGTCATATCTCGAATATTATCGAATATTACATCTATTCTCTTCACGTCAGGCAACGTAAAAAATTGCATAATTTTTTTGGAGATTTTGAAGATTTTTGTGAAGGGATCAGGAAGGGACCATCACAGCTGGTGGCAAGATGTGTTTTGTTATTATTTGGGGTCTCAGATATAAGAATCCGACCATAATAGTTGCCGGTCCTCACATTTTGCATACTCAACTACCCTATAGCGCCTGCACTATACATATTTATTATGTGTGCATGATTAATAGGTAGTATGTTTTGTAAGCTATGTGTGTGCAGAAAATCCGTTACTCATCAAATAGTCTTGTCAAATACCATTCGGGCATCTAATTTTTCCTGTGAAAAAAATCGAATAAACACGTTGTAAGGTAATATTTTAACAAAATGCATTCATCTAGGTGCTCGTCTTCGACTCGGATTTTTGTTGCCACCAGCACTCATGCTTCTTGTTAAAATATTACCTAGCAACGTGTTTGTCGATTTTTTTTGGAAAAATTAGATGCCCTTATGATATTACTTACGACAATTTGTCCGTCAATTTGTCACTGCACTTAGTAGATAAGGACAGTAGTAGATAAGGAAATTGCTCTGTTAACTCGCTTCATGGCTGCATAATTGCTATTTTTGCTTCTCTAATTGCGGTACAAAAATTGAACGCCAAAGAAAATAACAAACTGTATTAACCCATTACATAAGATTTATATCCATAACTCGGCTCATAATGTGCCATGGATTTTACTGCAAATAATATTAAAAGCTTCTGACCTTGAGATTTAAATCGGATCCTAAGCACAATAGTTTGGAATTCGCTGAGGCTTTACCAATCTTTCCAAGCCATAATAGGCGTATTTATCCACCATTTATTATTATGTCACGTCTATTAAAGCTCGCTTGGCCTATCTCGCTTCCCACCGTAAAAATGAGAATGGTAAAGCTGTAATGGTAGAGCGCTTGATTATCCGGAACTGATATTAATGAAAAAATCAGTTTTACTAGCAATTTCGTTTTATAACGCAAGAGCAGATTGTACGAGACATAATTTACTGTTTACGTTTTTCTGCAAGTTCAAATTAAACGATACAGAACGTAATTTATTATTGTATTCAGGAATTTCTCCTTCCCCATTTATTCTTTGTGCGTGAGCTATTTGTGTGATTCGTGAGGTCTGTATACGGAACATCTAAAATAGCCAAATACTGAATTTAAGCATTGTACAGTTTTTCTAATAAAATAATTATTCTGCATACAATAATATATTATACGCCAAGATTTACATATATTTTCGTTTACTTTAATTATGGCAATTCCGTAAATATCTATTTTTATAATTAAAAGCCGCAAAGCCGCTCTATTGTAGACCCAAGGCCGGATATGCCAGCTGTATATCTCTTTTTAACTTATTGGAAAAAGGCGCCGTCTGTATTTAGTTCAAATAGTCGCAAACGTTCGCCTCTCTTACAGTGGCGGGTTTGCGGGAATTTCGCGCATATTATGTAATCTGTGACGGTCATTCGCGATAGAGTAGTGCGTTGGTTGAGATATTCGCGTGTATATACAGGGTGGTCCACATTCGAAAGCGGAAACTTTAGTGGCAGACAGAGAATCACAAAATAATATCAGTTTGTATTATAAACTATATTAATATTTTTAAAACCAATTTAGATATTTAAATGAAATTTGGAACCTTTGAATAGGTAATCTAGATACATGTTTTTTCTTAAAAAATATTATTTTTCTTTCACCAGTGGCGTGCGTACGGACAGATCTTCGGGAAATTTTAATGAAAAAAATGGTACGCCAATGTTTTTTTAGAGAAACAAAAATTATTTATCGAATATTTGTTCAATTTATAAAAGAAAAGGGCTCCTTACTTTTTTTCGTTCGACAAGCCGTTTGCCAGTAAAAAATTAAATTACCAGTGGCGTTTCGTACACACGCTACTGGTGGAAGAAAAATAATATTTTTTACGTAAAAATATGTATCCAGATTACCTATTCGAAGGTTCCAAATTTCGTTTAAATATCTAAAGTAGTTTTAAAAATATTAATAAATTTGGAACTTTTGATAACAATTTTAACACCCTAGAGTTCGTACAATATGTATGTATAGTTGAACGACCGGCAACCCTGACCTACACAATGTTTTTCATTGGCGTAGACATTTTTATTTCTTAGGGGTAGTTTCCACACCACTCATGAAGTATTGCTTTCAGCGCGTTACCATTTTTTAGTGGGTGGTTCGCCAGTTGCCATATTTCCCACAAGTAACAAAAATAAATATGTACAAAACAGCTAAGTAGTCGAGAAAAATAAACTTCAAAACGGAAAAATAAAATAAATATACTTGCGATTGAAATACAATCATATTTATTATGTAAGTAGGTACCTACCTAATCTACCAAATCGTTAACACTCAACAAAGACAAAGATTATTAACAGACAAGCTTTGACAAAGATCAGAGCTTGTTTGTTAATAGGTACCTACATAACTAAACCGAGACTAAATTTTAAAATCAACACATTTTTAAAAATCATTACAAATGCAATACATACCTACCTACCAGCTTCTCATCGCAAAGCGATTTCCAATACACACACTTTTTACAGCCAATCAAAATTAGAAACTGACCTTGAGGTATTTTACAGTCATTGAAAATTTTCCTTTCTTTTTTGGCTAGATAGGTACACGGTTATAATTTTATAAACAGTCTATAGAACTTTTAATTTTGCCCACTGATGTAAATTATTAATTTGTGATCTAGGATGGTAGGTACCTACATAAAAATAAAGTCAATGGACAATAGGTACCTACTTATGTAATAAATCAGAGAGCGTTTTCAGTTTTGTCAATCCCAATAAAAAACCTAACTTATATCGTTGCATTTAGCATTTATAACCTAGCGGCCTCAAGCACTGGAATATTTTTTGGATAAAATTATTTGAGAAATGTCTTAAGTGGAGGATGTAATAGGTACCTACCTACCTCAGTACACGTCAGTACCTACTTCGAGCAGCCCATAAATCAACTTTTTTTTTGTTAAAGTCGGCTTTGCTCTAATACCCACTATCCATTTTTGCCGTCAAATAATATTTTCCTTAAATTTTTTTCATGCCTATCCTATCTCGTAAATAAAGCGAGGTGTGGTGGAAATCTACGTTTTCAGGTTTCATACGAAACGAACAAACATGTCTGCTAACCGCCATACTCTTTTATTTCAACTCTCGTAGCGATGTATACCTACATAGGTAGGTATATAAATAATATATTAGCAATTCCCGCGAACACACCACTGTAAGATATGCGAACCTGATCCTATTCGATCCGAGAATCCGATCCCGATCCGAGAGATACGATTCCAATAAGTTAAAAAGAGATATACTGCTCGAATATTCGTTATTGGAAAGGTCGTGGACCGGCGTTGCCGCTTTTAACTATAAAAATAGATGTTTACGTAATTGTCATATTTAAAGTAGACGAAAATAAATGTAAAAACGTAACATCTTGGCCTATAATATATTATTGTGTGCACAATTATTATTTAATAACATTCATAAATAATATATACAACTTTATTATTAGTATTGTGGAATTTGATATTTTAATTGAATACTGAGAAAATTGAGAATTACATGTGGCAACTGCGCGGTATCTTATATGGGGTCAGTTTACTATACATACATATTGAATGAACTGTATATCTTTGTAACGAAGCATTTTTCGAATATAGTTTATAGTACGAACTTATATTATTTTGTGGTTTTCTGTCTGCCTCTAAAGAGTTATTCTCATAGAAATATATGAAATAGTTTCGAAAAGGGCGGAAAATTTATTACACTGACGAAGCATAGGTCAACGAAGGACATACCGTGAGGAGAGTCTGGAGGATGGGAACGATGGATGGACTTCTTTTTGTTGTCTCTCTCGTTTTATTATTTTTTAACGAAGAACACTCGAACAGCGTATGTTGTAGACTAAAAATAAATAGCTAAAAATAAAGTGCCAGCTCTCAAGAATTGAGAGCTGGCACCTCTTATCACGCTGGCATCACCTCTTACCTATGTCCACGAAACACATGCAATCAATTGCACTTTAATGAATACAATAATAAACGAGTAACCTACTTAAAGCAACAGCTATGTATTTTAATAATTCAAGATGTGTCACTTAGAAGATACGGAAAATTATATGTCCGCTTACCTACAATTATGTAGTATCTAATAGTATATCGAATTAAAATATCTACCTGAAGTATAGACAATGAGTACTATTACTGATTAAGTAACTGTTCTTAATAACAGATACCTTGCAAATATTCTTTTGAAATGGGGTGATCGTTTATGAAATTACATGGGAAGAATCTTTATCTTCTTTAATATCTGCTTTACTGCGATGTTCTAATTGTTATTGCATTGCTATTGGTATGAATTAATTACGCTAATCCTAATATATGTTCAAGTTAAGTAAATCATAAAAGTAACAAGGGTGTCGTTTCAAGATATGTGCTTGTAACTTTTACCAGAGCGTTATTTGAACATGGAACTCATAGATCACACCTATGTAAAATAAAATTATTAATTAATATTTTAGGATTAATTTATTTTAGCTTTGGATCCTTCTGTCTGACCTTTTGTATATTTACCCTTCTGACCCAGATACATCCTGTGTTGTCATGAAAAGTCCTTAAGATATATCCCTTAACGTGAAACGAGTGTCCCAATCTGTTCGCGCTTGTGTGGGGGTTTACATTGTTTTATTTGAGCAATAGATCAGGTTAGTTCAGGTTCTTAGATATTTTGTAGTGTCTGAATGAGTGTTGCTCTAATACACTAATAATAACTAATACACCTTGCTAATCAAATAGGTAAACAGTTTAGCACTAGTTTTAAATATGTCATTGATGTGATCTAGTAATAAGAATGTAATGTCAAGAACTGAACGTCAGAATTATCACTTTATATATTTAGACATATTTATCTTGTTGTTAATTTAAAAGTTTAAAGCAACTAAAGTTCGTAAACAAAGTTTGTTTACGAACCAAGGTTGGACTCATACCGATAAAGATTCATATCAACCCTATCACACCAGTGGTGCCCTCAACGTTTAATGCCCTATTAGTCTGTTATTAATTCGATTTTCTTTTACACTTAAGATTTATTAATTTGACATCCATTAGGTATGTTCAGAACGATTTGACTTAAAACAGAGTAAGAATCATTTCATTAAATGCATTCCATAGCAACGCATTTAATTTTTATAGACGGTAATAAAGGTTAATCGTAATTTCTATTTTAGAATTCATTTATTTACATAGTTATAAATTTATGATCCCAGGGGCGTCATGGATATTCATAATGCACAAGGGCGTTATTACTCATCTAATGTATCTCAAAATATTGTGGTTATTTCAAAATAACAGACTAGTAGTACATTAAATAAAATAAGATATAGGTACTTTAGTTACTTCAAATAATGATGGTCGTAATTACACCTTTCATATTTTCATGGTTGAAATTAATAGTTATAGTAATAGTTATAGCCGTAAATACCTGAGAATAAAATGTAATACATTAGTAGGATTCTTCGTATTAACAAAGACCCATAATGTTTGGTTTAAGATACCTATAAAATAAAGATAATTTAGAGGGAGTGTTACTATTACAATTTATTGTTTATTTTTTTAGATTATAATAATTCTTCTCGTTACAAATATTTGACGGTGATAAAATATTGTGCAAAGGTTACCCTTGTACAGAACAATTAATTCTATTAGTTTTCTAATTTGGCATTAGGG
>CAXKVY010000138.1:0-151677 GCA_964058915.1 Tetropium fuscum
TTTTGTAGTCATGATATGTACAATTTTATTATAAACTTAGTCGTTAGTTATATTTACTGTTATTTGTGCTGCTTGGGTAAGTACCTAATAAACAAAATAGGGCACGGTTGTAGATAAAAAGTCATATATAATATATCACAAAACTGTTTTTTACATCTTTGTACTATTTGCTTAAAGTTGCAAAAGCATTTTATGAAAGATGCACTTATGGAAAAAATAGCATATTATCTCTATTTATGTATATATGTACATATTTATGTGCAAATGTATGTGTGTTAACTTTGTAATATAGGTAAAACCTTTATAGTTCTGAAGCTAGAGACTAACTGATGAGGAAAATATCAGAATTTTCTATACTTGTATTAAAGGTATGGATGACGAAATCTGCCCTTACGCCACATTCCACCTATTGGGATTCCGTGAAGAGATGGATCCTACCAAGGCTATGCAATTCCAGACATTCCCTCATCCACATGCAGGCACCATGGGACCTTCAGGTATGAATACCCCCCACGGACTTCACTCAAGAAATGGATCACAATCCATGCCAAGACAGAATCGTAATCGTTATGACAGAGTTGGCTCACAAGGTAAGGAAGTACAAAATGCTGAGTTTCTAAATTTGACTAATTTTATGATTTATACATTAAATTATATAATGGAAAATCTCAGGAAATGGAAGCATTTACTCCCCTGGTCCTGAATATGACGACCCAGCAAATTGTGCCCCAGAAGATGAACAGTATGGATCTCAGTATGGCGGTTATGGGGCTCCCTACGATCAGTATGGCAGCAGAAGTTCGATTGGACGTCGCTCTTTAGGTTCTCTGCGGGTACAACCAACTAGTAGCAGCCCTGAACCACCACCCCCACCACCACGTAACCACGACCCCTCCTTTAATGATTCCAAAGATAGCAACGAGATTTCGGAAGCTGAATGTGATAGAGATCAACTAATTAACAGTCGGACATATGGCGGTAAGCCTCTGAGATTTGCTTCATTTTACACTTATTTTTTATATATTATTTTTTTAATGAACGTCAATTGTGAATAATAGAGTGATGAGATAAATACAATATAGACATTTAAAAGATTACTATTAACTGTAATTTCTAAATTATAAGGGGTATGTCAGGTTTTATGTTCTTTTCTGTTATTGGTATGCGATAAAATATGAAATATTGATTAATTGCTACAATGTTTTGTAAAAAATTATCTTAAATTGAATATTCTTATTTTATTCTATTGCTTCTATTTAATTTCAATATACCTATTTCTTTGACTTTGTTTTGTTTTACTTTTAATTACGCAATGGTAATTGAGCATAGCATAACATCTTTGATATAAAACCTGACCATTAACATCAGTTGAAGGAATAATTAAAATTAAATCATAAATATTTTTTCAGAAGATGATCAGGGTAAGTGAGTTGTGGGCGTGATCTATTAGTTTTAGATTAGGTTCTTCAACTCATTTCGTAAATCATTCATTAACAAACATTTTCACTTATTAATTCTTGTCGCATGGTTTTTGATAACGTGTTAACTGCATGCTAGTGATTAACCTTTTTAATTTTTTTTATTATTTTGCATATTTGCATATTTATATATGTAACACTTCTCTTGTAACAGTGTTTTGTGTTAAATGATTTATATTATTACGTTTTTATATAATTAATTGATCAAGTCATTGCAGAGCGATATTAACTTTTAGTCGTATCAGTATTGAAAGTCCTCGAGAACAACTTTGATTTTGATAGCTTCGATTTTGATGATTTTTTTTATATTTAAAACAGAAATATTTTGAAGCGGGGACAGATTTATTGTTATTGTTTAAACAATATTATTAATAATAGGGTGCACGATTTCATACATCGTACCTCTAGCGAGAATAATATCGATTAACTGTTCAATTTCTTTTGACTAGCGCTGTACACGCAGTAGTTTTGCATTGTTTCAAAACTGACAGAATTTAGTTATCTTTCAGTTGAATTCACTTTTTCTCCACATTCAGTGCACTTGTGCGGGCACCTAAGCTGCCATCTTTCCGACGGAAAACGTACCATTGCTTAAATCACCCTCAGTCTCCTGTCTTCATGATTTTAACATTCAAATTGTAGGTTATGTATTATATTTACGTTTTTCATCGGGGAACGAGTATAGTTTGTATACATCCGGACTAGATGTTTCAACACACATTTGACTAGTGCAATACATATTTGATTCGTATGGTTTAATCTATGACATAACCGCCGACTTTAAAGATGTAAAGAGTTTATATCTACGATTTCTCTCAGATGCTTTAGTTCCATCATTATTATATCCATCAAATATAACTTTAACATTATAGCCATAGTTATTACGTAAATATCTAATGTACTGTTGACAAATATTAGAAAATATTTTAATTTTTTTCCCATTTTAATCTGAAGTATACCCCCATCAGTAATGTAGAAAAAATTAGTAACATCATTAACATCCATTTCAGATTGTACAAAAAAAAATCATAATATAGTGTTTTTGGTAGTTGTCCTCATTCCAGCGTTTTCAAAGAGTGAAAGAGGATAGGGGGCCAGCAGTTTGTCGAAATATTGGCAAAGTTCGTCATTACTTTTGCTCAAAAAGTATAAACATTGAAAAATTAAATTTGAATCTACAGCAACTTCAGTATTATTAATTTTAATTCTCATGCTCAATAAAGATTTAACATTATCATTTCTGGTCATTTTTATATTTTTAATGTTCAAACCTGAATACAGCTGACTCCGTTTATAACGGACCCTCTAGGGAACCTTATTTGAGTCTGTTATAACCGGTGTCCTTCTCAAGTGTATTACATAAACAAAACTGAATTGTTTATATAAATATCATAGATATTTACAAACAATTTAAATAATTCCTTCTCCGCTCAAAAATGTTTCTGATTTTAAATAATATAAAAAAATCATCAAAATCGGAGCTGTTATTGAGGATTTCTGAGGCCTTTCATTGACGCAGTTATTTCTGAGAACGGGGTGTTTGAATCATATACAGGTCAAGTCTTCAGGTAGTATTAATATGCATGAAACGGGGAGATTCTTATTTTTAGAGGAGCTATTTCACCGCAGTAAGGTGTGGCGTCAAGTCATGTCAGGGTTGAAACTGAAGAAGTGTGGTGTGGCATCTTTAAAAATAGGTTTCTTCTTGTCTGATAGATTATAATTATATCCGAAAGCGTGCCCTGGTCAGCCCTATGCAGACAAGTGCTCATTTCAAAATGTTTAAATACATTCCATCAGAATCTACCCATTATATTTTAACAAAATATTAGTAAGCACCCGATATACCTATTTTATATAGGTTAAAATTGACATTAAACAGCCTTGAACCTTCCTTTATCACGCTTGGAATATTTTTTTAGTCCCTACTTTTTTAGTCAGTATTTTTTTAGGTCTTTGACAGCAAGACGGTGGTTTGTTAGGAAATAAATTTTATTTAGCATTAAAAATTAAAGGTGCTGAACAGAAAAGTAGAAATGCAATGATTTTTAATGGTGATTGGAATTACATGATCACTTAAATGTTGTTATAAGTGTTATTTATTACATTTTAGGCTAGTTACAGTGTGTTTTGTGGTCGTGTAGCTAAGTGTGATTTATTTTCAGTAATGAGAGGTAACACAAAGGATGGCATGACCCATGAAGAAATGCGCAAACTGATTGAGAGGTCAGTACCTAAAAATTGTATTCCATATGTAAACACATTAAATATGTTAACATTGTTAACTAATATCATGCATATATGGGATCATTCGTAGGGAATTTTATGAGAAAACCCCTCTGTGTTAAGAAGTATTTAATAATTAGAATAGAGTTTTTAATGGATTATTTATTATGTTACTATTTATACAATCGTTGATTTTGGTACATATGCTTCTTTATATTCGCAATTTTTTTTAACCTCCTTATGCCTTTAACTGGAATTCCAACTTTGTGGTTCTTTAATGAATCATGGAGGTTCTTTGCCACATGGGCCTGGAGTAGATCGAGTAAATAATTTTTTTTAATAAGTTTTTAACGTAATTCAGCTGAACTAAAGTTCATTTTCAAATAATTTCGTTGGAACAACAAAAGTGAGAATAAACCGGTTTCAGAATTTGCACTCTGATCAGTTGAACGGCAGTTCAGGTCATTTTTATACAACTAGCCCTTAATGTTATTAGAGATTTATTTCTCTATTAGGCAGCCAAACTATAAAACATTTTGGGACCAATCTGAGATCTAAAAAAGCTGCTTCTGATTCCGAAACATCCTTTCCTTTACTTAGGTTCTTAACCGCCAGCATACCGATTTGAATGAGGTGGAATAATTTCAGCAATAGCAATTTAAAAATCCTTTCATTATGTTTTGTCTTCATATATTTATATTATATATGAAGACATTTAGTGTTTTTTTTCCTAAAACCGCCTAACCAATATATTCATGAAAATATATCTAGAATCTCGACACAAAAATGAGGCAATATTTAAATATGTAATATTAACACGATTACAAATCTTTTGAGAACTTTGCAGAGGGGTTGTGTGGTAATTTTTCATGTTTTCATAACTGCCATTAAACTGTTATCTACAAGCCAGAGGTGTGAATACTTAAAATGAATTAATTTATTTCATGAATTCCTCTCAAACAGGAAACTGTAAGTGTGCACTGTGTATTAACGCTTTTTTTGTGTGTGTTAACTTAATTGTTTTTATTGCACTTTTTTGTTTTTTATTTACACCCACTACCTAGTTACTTTAAATTGATATACTACTATTAATCACCGCATTTTGATTGGTTTTTCGTTTATCAAAAGTTTGCTTTACCATGGTATTGTTTGGTGTGGGCCATTGCACTATGTATTTTTTTAGAAACGAAACAGGGCAAGCCAGCGCAGCAAACGGGGGACTCACAGCCTACGATACTATGGCAGTGTAATCTGTAAAAGAAGAAAGAACATATTTCCTTTTAGAAGTCACACCTTGAAGTTGGTGATTTGATTACTTTAACTCTAGCTAGTAATATTTAGAACACCACCTGTATTTGTGTAAGGGTGTGATTGCTAAATAATACATTATTTGTACGAGATGTTCACACGCATTTTTCGAGACTGAATATTTTTGGATTCCATGACTTTTAGCACAAACTAATTTAAAACTTAATAATTTTGACCAGTTGATGTGAATATCCAGTACAAATACTTAATTTAATTTTCAAACCAAATATTTATTTAATTTGCTATTGTTTTGGGGGCCGGCGAGCCGCTATTACGAATACGTACACATTTTGCCAAAATTTTGGTAGTTCTAAGATTTTATTATGTTTGTTGTACAGTGGCTCAATGTGTCATGTGATATTTTCTGGTTTGTGAGTGTATTTGTGTTACTCAATCAGGTTTTTAGTTTTTGGTCTACAGAGGGTGCCAAAATATTTAAGATTGCGCTTGTCCTCATAAACCCATCATACTGTAGGCTTTCTTTTGTATAGGTAGCGTATTGTTTATATTTATGCTTTATAGGTTGTTTTTGTTTCACTTTTTGAGTAGTTTTTAGTGCAGTTGGCGATATGGTTTAGTTATTTTTATCGTACTGTACAAGTGTTTGAAGGTTGTGCGTCGCCAACATGTAATTATATAAATGCTATTGCAAAAAATATATATATACCTAGCTGTAGGTGTAACGTTGACAGTCTTGAAATTTTCAAGTCCATATATATTTTTATTGTTTCCGAGCATTTATAGAAACATCGAAATATTCGAGCTGTCAACTTTTCCACTTTGTTTTTTTCATTTAGTAGGTGAAATTAGTAAATATATATTATTTTAGTTGCAAATTCATGGAATTATATCAGTGTTTCTAACTTTACAGCATGCATGTTAATAACTATATATATATAGGTGTTTAAATATTTAGATAGCAAAACAGAATTTGACAAATTTTCATAGCAAATATGGACTTGTTTCAACAGCATACATACATTGATCATTATAATAATACTCAGCAGATATTAATTACAATGCTTCTATTTTCTTCTAGCGCATTAATAAGGTATCAGTAGGTTTAGACATATTTTATCGAGTTTACCATCATGGTGGCATTTTGGACATTTAACCTTTAATTTTTAAAATCCTTGATATATTTTACCAACAAATAACTGCAAAAATCAGTTTTACATACATCGGTAACTATCTATACCAATTTGTAGTTTTACGGCTACAATAATATAAAAATGTGATTACAGATTGTTTTGTGTGCATATAAAAACAGCATTATCACTGTTTAATGTTTATTCTTGTAAACAGTTTTCGTACTCCTCAATATCTTTATTAAATGTTGTAGCATTTAATATGTTCAAGTTCCTACAGTAGTTTTATTAGATGCATTTTTGGTAAAATATATGCAATTAAATTAATAGCTTTGAAATACGTAATTATTTGTCATTTTAGATTAAGCTAGTCATGTTACTAAATAATATTCTTCTGAATAACCATTAATTATTGCAAGAAAATGGCAAATGATGTTTATTTCTGTTGTGATAATGGTTTAAAATGCCATTATAAATGTAATTGTAGTGTGCTATATATCCAATAGTTTTTAAGTGATAAATAATAACTGAGATATATTAAGTGTATCCCGTAATCTATTAATTTTGGCAATATTTAATCTTATATACTAATAATTTTTGTACACAATTTCTCCGTTGTAATTTCTTGATTTATGTGGTAACCATTTTTTTGGATTGAGGTGTTGCGAACATTTAGAGTGTGTTTTATACAAGTTTGCCATTTTTGTGACACTCTAATTTATAAGTGCTTGTATACCAAAGTAAACTTTTTGGTTAATATACAAATAACTAAATTATTCCAAGTATTTATTTGCATCCTGTCTCCCACTTGCATCCTTTTAAAAGTGGCAAATAGTCCAGTCGTTGAAGGTAAAAATAAGCTATTACCTTCCTCCTACTATTTCTTCGAACCTCCATCAATGTTCATGAAAATTGGAATTCAGCTCACATTACCCTAAACTTCAAAAGTGGCATATGCTTGACTTGCGCTTTTATTTTTAAGGGGTGAGAACTACCACTTTGTGAAAAAAGAGAAAAAACAGGTTTAAGCATTTTATGGACATTTTTAACACTTAAAAACCCTAACCACTTTTTAACACCCCCTATGCCTGAATTAATAAAAAGAAATAAATGAAAACTTTGTAAAAATATACCAATTATTTTATCTACACATCATCAAAGCTACTATCACTATCAACTTCTTCCGCTTCGTCAACTGGAGAACAATTCTGGCAGTTGTCACCACAGCATGTCCCACACAGTGACGGCCAGACCAGAACAGACTATATCAAAATTTATTTCTGGGGAACATACAAATCAGACTCTAAATACGGTCATCGTAAAATATTATTTCCCGTAGTCTTAGTGATGTCAGGCCATCTGAAGCATGGTTTTCTTTTCGGTCGCGAGATCGAGAGTTGTGACGGAGAAACATAGTATAGATAGTATTGATGATAGTGTGTAAACAAAGTTATAAGTGACAGTACAGAATAGTTTTAATCTGATTGTGTAGATTGTTGTGTTAACAGTGTTTATTAATTATTTGTACTTTATCTGAATACAGAAATTACAGATACTTACAGAATAATACAACAGTTTTCATGTGTATTATTATTTCCATGTGTATTATACACACGGAAATGGATCCAGAAATTAACTGTTCGGTATCTGTTAAAAAACAATCCAATGCCATTTCAGCAAAAACGTTTAATTAAAGCAAAAGGTAGGCCTATTCCTCACTTACTTATTAATTTAGAATCTAGGAGTAAAAAGAGAATATATAAGAGAGTTTTTAATGAAAATATACACCAAATATGAATGGATATGTGTTTTACTGTGACTGTTTAAACTAAACTGTTTTGTTTGTTTAATATTTAATAGAGAGGTTACTCAGGTTACAGCGTGGACCAAATACTTACGGACTTGCCGATTTAAAACACGTTGCAGATAGGGCGAAAAAACATGAGACAGCATATTTTTTACAACTTTATTTATACAAATTTAAAAGAAATATAATTCTAAAAAAATATACTTATTAAAATACTTCACAGGTGGGGTGGGCAGTTCCAGAAAATGTGCTCCTAAGCTTTAATATACTCCCACCAAACACACGCTTATATGTGGTTAGCGCAGATAATCATAAACACCAAAAAGCCTAAAGACGCACTGCCCCTGCAAAAATTTTTGCACGCCTATAGACGGCAGGCGCAGTGTACATACACTACAAGAAATGTTCTATAAGTTTTCCTGAAAAATGTATCAGTTTTCCGTTATTTAACTTTGCTTGCCGTTATTTAACTTTGCATTACTCCCTTTATTTTGGACCTAGTGCATTCATAGAAAAACCAATCTCTTTGGTTTTTTATAAGCTTCGTTTTCGGACATTATAACTCTTTTGATAGAACGCGAAGTTTTCGAGTTATTCGCGAAAAAACGTCCAAAAACAGGCACTTTTAAAACGAAATGAAAATCCCGAAAAAAATTTGTAAAAAAAGTTTTCAATCGCGAATAACTCAAAAAATATCAGGCTATCAAAAAAAACATTATAGAACAGTTCTTAAAATAAAAATTTTTTCCTCTGTCCATTTCTGGAGTTATTTCAAGTGGAAACATCTCCATGATATAATCCATTAATTAGTTCTCTCCCCAGTTTTATATCTTCCCAATTCATATTATTGTTGTCGAGACAATGAATAAAAAAAACTTACCAAGAAAGAACGTATTGGTCCTGAGAGACCAAAATCCGTTATAAAATTGTTATTTCAAACTGCACTGAATAATTAATCATTTTTAAAATGTATTGGCAGTGGAGGAATTAAACAACTCCATAGAGGTATCCCATAAAGCAGTGTTTGTGAGGGAGGGGGTTAAATATTTATAAAAGAGACCTACCAAAACGCACAGGGATACATAGTTCTATAAAATTCACGAAAGAAATATTTAGCATTGAAGTTAGTTAAATTATTATAATAAAGCATAAGTTTGCTAAGGCATATAGTATAAAATTTCAATTATTTTATTAATATTCTACATATTCCTTTATATAAGACAAAAATGGAAGTATAAACTATTATATACTTAATAGTTAAGTACCAAAATATAAATAATGTATACTTACAATACTTAAGTGGTATATTAAAAAAACCAAAAACAGTATAAGAAATTTGACACATGTAAATAGTTAAGAGTACGCAACTTCTCAAAGGAATAAATGAGATCCAGAATTATTGTTTTCAATTTACAAAACATTATGGCTAACAATGCGGTAATTTCAGATGAATTTCAACAGTTTCAAGCCAATCCTGCGTCTTTACACATTCCATAGAATATTGTATCTGGGCTGGCAAGTAGATTTGAAGGTGTATCAAATTCTACAATCTGACCTTTATCTAATACTATAACCCTATCAGAATCCATAATCGTATTTAATCTGTGCGCTATGGTAAGTACCGTGCAATTTTTAAATTCTTCTCTAATCGTCTTTTGAATTAAATCATCTGTATCCAAATCTATGGCAGCAGTGGCTTCATCTAAAACTAATATCCTTGTTTTTCTAAGGAGTGCTCTGGCCAAGCAAATAAGCTGCCTTTGGCCAACTGAGAAATTATCTCCTCCTTCCGTTACTTCATGATGCAGTCCAGCAGCCAAACCTTAAAAGACATTTTCTCAAATTTTCAGCTGTATCTTCACAACTGTATGCATAACTCATTGTTTGTGTTTTCATGCAGTTTCCAACGACAGCAGCAATTAAAGATTAAATGACAAATATCGCAAATTAGATAAGGAAGTGCGGGGTACATTAGGATGTGGGGCACATCCGGACAATTCAAATTTAGCGCTCTACGCTTATTGTAGAGCAGTGTAACTTATGCTAATGCAGACACCGAGTCATAATATTTTTATTATCATAGGTATAACCACAAATATTTTTTACCAATTTTGATTTCCAAAGTTGTTTCTTGGGGCACGTCGGAACCCGATGCGGACTGTCCGAATGTGCCGCAATACTCTGCTAATGTGCCCCATAATTTCATATTAACTTCGAGAATGTCAATGTAGAGTAATATTATTCAGTACCTAGTAGGTATTCAATAAAATGTTTAATTTGTGTTCAAATTTTATTTGCGCGAATGTTACTTTATGTTGGGTATACGGATAACGGATGTACCCCATTCTCCCCTACATCGTGTCCACGGATGGAGTGTGGAAGAAGAAAAAACTTATTTAATTACCGTTTTATGGAAAAAAGTACCTATATAATAAATTCGGCTTCTCTTAAAACACTCAGATATACCTAAGACAACTCGTCCGGATGTATACAAACTTTACTTGTTTCCCGATGAGAAACGTAAACATAATACATAACCTCCAATTTGAATGTTAAAATCATGAAGTCTAGAGACAGGAGACTGAGCGTCGTTCAATAGGACGTTTTCCATCGGAAAATTGGCAGTCTAGTGCGGGTGCCCATAAATGCACTGAAAGACAAGGAAAAGTGAATTCAACTGAAAGATTACCAAATTCTGTCAGAATTTTGAAAAGGTGCAAGGCTACTGCAGGTATGGCACTAGTCAAAAGAACTCGATCAGTTGATCTCTCTCTAGAGTTGATCTCTCTCTATTATTCTCTCTAGAGTTACAATGTACGAAATCGTGCCCTCTCTTTTATTTTTCGTAAAGCAGCTTACAACAACGTTAGTCGGATATATCAACAGTCACATATAATGGACTTCTTTTTGTTGCCTCTCTAGTTTTATTATTTTTTAACGACAAACGCTCAAAACAGCGTACGTTGTAGATTAAAAATAAATTAGTGACATAACCGCCAGCTTTCAATGTTAAGTTGTTATTTTATATGAGTTTGAAAATAAACTTTTAAAAGTGGACAAATATATAAATTGATATCCTGGCATATGAATCCGGTAACACTGAACATTTTTTGGGCAGAAATTTTACATTCAGGCACATACCTTCAAATATCTAATAATATAATAATTATATAATAAAATATACTTATTTGCAAGTATATTGAAACACAAACCTTTGACATATTCCCGTAGATTAGCGTGTTCTAAAACTCTCCAGATATCATCATCCGAGTTTTTTTCATATGGATCCAAATTCATACGAAGGGTACCAGAGAAAAGAACAGCATCTTGGGGAATAATTGTCAAACGAGACCGCAACGTATGTAATCCCAGTTCTGCTATATTCACACCATCAATGAAAATTTGCCCTTCAGCAGCTTCTATAATTCTGTAAAACAAAAATATACTGTACTGAAACTGGTCTAACTCATAACACCATCAAACGGGGTGATTCGGGACAAGCGTGCATAAATTTGCATTTCCCACAAAATTCCCGATAAGGCAGACTTATCTTGGTTATAATTCTTATAAAGCATGTGTCATTAACAGCAGACTAAAAACTGTAAGTTTTTGCAGTTTGTGAATGAGCAAAATAGGGACTTAAGCATGCTACAAAATTCATTGGTATCCGTATCATACTGTACATATGCAGAATCGACCCGGCCGCGGCCGTCGAGATACGATTGTCTTATCTATGGCTACGATACGTGATTATGTGCTTCGTATCATAACATCTTCCGTATCTTAACTCTGTTCGTGTCATATTAAGTAAAAACTGATAGTTGGATCGTTTAATTCGTCATCATTCTCATAAATAAGAAGGGGATTATTGATAATACCTTCCATTTTAGAATAAATTAATATATTTTAAGATAAAATAAGCACAAAAATATTTTCGAAAGCAACAGCAAAACAAAATTTTAGGTTAGAAAATATGACAGAACAAGATATAGATACGCAGACGTAGAGGACAGCTTTCACTTATTTTTCCTCAGTATTGTAAGCCGCTGATACAGATACGAATAAGTACCAATTTTTTAGGAAGCAATAAAGTCAGATATGTCAAACATATAACTATAAACTATAGCTCAATCTATTTACTTGAAATCAGTGGTTGTTTTTAAGGTTATGCCCACACATTTTTTTGAATTTTTTTTAGATTTCAGGAGCAGATTTAGGGGTAATAAGGGACATGCCTCGTAAGTATTTTTTTAAACCAGAGTATAATTTTTAAGTTTTTTTAAACCAAAGAGTATAATTTTTAAGTGTTTTTGTGAAAAATTTAACTCAAAACAGTTTTTTTGTTTTTATTGATTTATTAATACGAATAATATGAATTTGTTAATATAACTGTGGAATTTCTTCTAAAAAATGTGATTTCTTACAGAATAATCGAAATTTTTTCGTTTTTTTTTAAAATAATTTTATGACCCAAGTAACCCCATAGGAGGTTGAATTGAGGCCAAAAAATACTGATTTATGGCTTGTCTCGAATGACCCCACTATGAGGGGTGAGTCAGGACATTTTTTTTATATATATTTTGTGTAATGGATAGGAATTCAAAAATATCCAAAAATTCGGATCTGTACGTGCTGTTAAAAAAAAGTTATATGCAATATAATATAAGTTAATTCTTATATGAGAGAAGGAACTTCTATGTCCTTGACAATAATTTCAGCTACAATCACATGGCCAATAATTACCTGAACAGTGACAAAGTCAAACTTGATTTTCCAGCACCAGTTCTGCCGACAATACCAACTTTCTCACCGCCTTTAATGTGAAAACTGACGCCTCTCAAAACTAAGTCAAGCCCTGGCCGATACCTCACAGCATAGTTTTTAAACTCAACAGATCCATGCACAGGCCAAGCAGATGATGGCTTCTTATTGGCTATTTCCCAAGCGGCTTCTTGAGGAACCTCGCCGTACTCTTTCATACGTTCAACAGAAACGATGTTAGTTTCAACATCGGAACTCATTATTACCAACCAATTAAGAATTTGGGTTATCTAAAGAAATAAGGAGTTGGTAACGAATATGCATGTCAGTATAATATGCAACTCCACATTTTATAAATTACCTGTAATGAATAAGTGATTGACAGACCAACTAATCCAGGAGCCTGTTCATTTCCAATAACAGCAAATAATGCAGCAAACAAAATAATTAAGTTACCAACCATTTCCAATCTTACAGCTAACCATCGATTTGATATAATGCTTGGGTAATGGCATTTCTGGTTTTCGTCCACTTTATACTCCGATTCTTGAATAAATCTCTCTTGTTGGCCATAAGCCCTTATAGCTTGTACACCGGTCACGGTTTCACCAAAATGAGAATATATTGGTGACTGTGACACAGCTTCCAACCTTTTTAACTGCCGGGACGTGGCAACATAGAATCTTTGAATGAAGTAGTAAAGAAGTATAATAGGTACAATGACGGAAATAAATAATGGAGTGGTGTAACTTATCACAACTATGGTGCCTACAACCTGCAACATACAAGAGTAGAGTAGAGGTCATGTTTAAATAAACAAAACACCATTGACATTTTAAACAGTGCTTTGTACTAACCGAATAAAAACAGGTGATCCAGCCCCTTAAGGTCATTGGCAAAGTGGTATCCAAAGTATCTACGTCCGTGGAAAATCTATTCAAAATCCGCCCAACAGGCGTTATGTCGTAAAACTCTGGGCAAGGCGCCCTCATTACCTTTGAAAGGACTACATTGTGTAATAGTTTGGACACATTCAATGTTCCCATGAAAAGTGTCAGTGCCGAGAAAAATATCACTACAACTGAAAACCAAAACATATTTTATATATCTAACTCTCATAGCTAAATAGAATATAAAAAGCAAAGGACATTCCCATGGGCATATTAAAATTCTACAAGCAGTTTCATAGATATAGCCCTCCGAATGTCAGTTCTTATCTGATTTAATCGAGGATTTAATACTACTCAAAATATTTATTTATTTTTTATAATATATAAACCCCATTATAATACAGAATGTAGTAGCTGATTTCGGGTCTTCTCCCATGTAGGTATGTTATTTTCTTCTTGAACGACGTTTCGGCAGAATCACATCGGCCATCTTCAGGTTCTTGTTGCTGGTCGCTGGAACTGTTGACGTGATCTCTTCTTTATAGAACAGCTATTTATATATTCATATGGTCATGAATCGTTGCACTTCATCATATATACTTTTTTGTGCTTCGTGGAATGTCTTCTCCCCGTAGAGACAAATTATGTTGGTATGTCCCTACGGGGAGAAGACATCCCACGAAGCACAACAAAATCTATGAAGTGCAACGACTCATGACCATCTATGAGTATATAAGGAACCATTCGATACTGAAGAGATCAGTGCAACAGTTCCAGTGACCAGCAACAAGAATCTGAAGATGGCGGACGTGATTCTGCCGAAACGTCGTTCGAGAAGAAGATAACAATACATGTGAAACGATAAATATATACTACAAGCGATAAAGAAATAATAGAAATAAAAGCATTTCAAAGAAAGAATATTTGAGAATTAACTTAGATTTACATTGAAGCGATATACAGAGTAGAACATTTGCAGAATATTATTTGTTTATTTATGACAATTCAAATCATCGTTTTTCACCAATGTAATAAGATAACAATACATGTGAAACGATAAATATATACTACAAGCGATAAAGAAATAATAGAAATAAAAGCATTTCAAAGAAAGAATATTTGAGAATTAACTTAGATTTACATTGAAGCGATATACAGAGTAGAACATTTGCAGAATATTATTTGTTTATTTATGACAATTCAAATCATCGTTTTTCACCAATGTAATTCAGCCTATGCAATAGCATATTACTCTGACCATATTTATGTCAAATGATAGGCAACAGAGTATTCCAGCGACAATATTTGTCAGATAAACGTCAAAAAAATCATGAATTTTATTTCACCAAGAACAATCAAACTGGTCCTAATTTGTCTTTTTCTATTACTTCAGTTGAATTTGCTACTTCTTCGCGAATTGTAGGTACTTAAATCGTTGTTAGCAAACCTGTTCATTTTGGAAATTACACGAAGCGCACTACAAGAAATTAATAAACGTCAAATAAATCAGATAAACATGAAATAAATTATCAACACACTTGGCTTCTCTCAAAATTAACATTCTTGATTCATTGAATTGTCCTCTTAATATAAGTCATGCTCTCAATTTTGCTTCAATATTTGTCATTAATTCATTATTCGTTGTGACTATGTTTGGAAAATAATTACTTCCGCTTCGCTCGTAATTATTTTCGTCACAGCAGCAAATCGTATTCAGAATGACAAATATTGTTGGCAAAACCCAGAGCACTTGTTGTATTATATATGGAAATATATATAGGTTTGTGTCCCTCAGTAAATATGGCCGCCAACCTGTGAGATCATTCTTGAATTATCTGAGTACTGAGTATAACCAATAAATTCCCAAAATCTTACATTCGTTATACTAATAACTGAAAATAATAATAAACACAACTGATACCTACCTTGGGCAATACCAAGTAAACCGTAGATTCCAAGATACATATCTCTCTTGGACGTATTCACAGTATTATTCACTATAAGAGTAGTATCATCTGCCCAAACTCCTAACCAAACATTTGACCCAATACTTAACACTTGGAATAGCATATTTAGAAGAACTGTAGCCAGTGTTAAAAATATGCCTATTGAGGTTATGTAATATTTATATACAGCCCAGCTAACACTACCGGTTTCTGCTATTTCCTCTTCAATCAGTTTGCCTGTAGGTGTTTCGTCTTCCATTGCTTTGCCTGTATTTGCCAACGTTTTATCTGTACTATGTGCTGCTTTTTTTCTTTGTAAAGAACCATTAAGGATTTCATCTGAAGCAATTTCAGAGGGGGACTCGGACACACGAGAACGAAGTCCACTTATTCCTTTTGTTAATTCTTCAGATATCGCCGTGCCTACTAGTTCCTCTGTTATTTCATCCAAATCTATAACAAACAGAATTAAATGTAACATCTATGAAAATACTAGTTCTTAGATAAGTATAACAATGTTCTACTCATATAATAATTAAAGTTACATTCAGATCTTCAAGTACAATTTTAAAACAAGAATTGGAATTGAAGATTCCAATCTCCTCGATTCCCAACAAAATCTCTCAATTTCAACAAAATATCTGGATTCTAAAATATCAGACTACAAACAATAAACATTTACATCACAAAATGTAACTAATTAACATTACATATGACACACATTTACTTGAAACTGGTTACTTAACTAAGGAGAGGATTGCAGTAAGTGAAAAGAAACAACTGTTCACTTAAAAATATCCGATATTGCCTCTTAACTTACTTGCAACGTCATCAACTTCTTCGGTAATATGCTGCACCAAAAATTCGGCAAAGGCACCCCTATTATCTAACAATTCTCGATATGTTCCACTCTCAGATACATCTCCATTCTTCATCACGATGATGCTGTCGGTTTGTGGCAAATATGTAATGCCATGGGTAACCAAAACCTTGGTTTTATCCCGCAATAAGCCTTTAGGTCCGATAACTTGTTCAAAAATGTGTTTACCAACATGGCTATCGACAGCGCTCAGCGGATCATCCAAAAAGTAAATATCAGCATCGGAATAAACTGCTCTCGCCAAGCTAAGTCTTTGTTTTTGTCCTCCCGACATATTAATACCTTTTTCACCTACCTCAGTCTGGTCTCCAGCTGGTAACATATCAAAATCAGGTTTTAGAGCACAAACCTCAATAACGTTATGGTAACGTGTTTTATCATATGGCTTCCCGAATAAAATATTATCTTTCAAGGTTGCATTCTGTATCCAAGCCTGCTGGGATACATAGGCAATGGAGCCTATTGTGTTTACCCTGCCCGACACCTTGTCCATATCTCCTAGGAAAGCGGACACTAAACTTGTTTTACCAGACCCCACAGTACCCACAACGGCAGTCAAAGTGCGCTTCTTTAAACGAATATTGATGTTCTTCAAAATGGGATCATCTCCCCATGAAAATGTCCCATTTTCAATAATCAAAGGATCAGCTACAAATCATTAAAAAATATACAGGGTGTCCCACTAAGATCGGCGAGGTACATTATTAAATAAAGTATAAACCCAAGAGCTTTGGGAATTTTTTAATGAATAAATCGACCAAGAGAAATCGCTGGAACTAGTTTTCAAGTTCTTAGCTCGGCCGCTATAGGAGGCTTTAAATGCTTTTCCGGCAGTATTTAAATACTTCAGAAGTATTTGAACATCTTAAAAATATTCCAATCTCAAAAGTATTTAAATACATTTTCCAAACAAATTCAAATACGTGTAACAGGCAGGTTCCGAACTTGTCAAGCCATGCATAGAATTGAAGTGTGTATCATGCAACTAATAAATTTGACTACATTCGAAAACTTGAAATAATTCATAAAACTGCAATTTTTTAAGATATTCACGGACCGGGCAGTCCGTGAAAAACAACAGTATATCTTTATAGTATTTAATTCCACAATATTTAAATATTTTGAAGACACCGATATATTATTAAAGTATTTAAATACTTTCATGATTCTTGGAGGCTGACAACAATAGTGGTATATTTTCAGCCTCCAAGAACCATGAAAGTATTTAAATACTTTGAAAATATTTAAATATGAAAGTATATTTAAATACTTTAATAACTTTTCGGTATCATCAAAAAATAAAGCATGAAAAGACCTTTTCAAAGAGGTATAACACTATAGGCTTTTGATGAGCCAATCCTGATCAGGGGTTTTCCCTACCCTTTCCGCTGGAACAAAAATGTCAATAACGAAAGTTATGCGCAATGAACTGGGCTATCCATATTTGTGCTATTTAACATACCTGAATATAAAACATTTCTAAGAAAACTTCTATGTTTTGGTCTACAGATTGTGCCCCCTTGCGGCCGAGATCCGAACTTGGAAACTATTTCCAGTGATTTCTCTTAGTCCATTTATTTATAAACATTTTTATTCTGAAGCTCTAGGGCCTATACTTTTCCCAATATCGTACCTCGCCAACCTTAGTGGGACACCTTGTATATTATATTTTTCATGTAATTATTTATGCTGTATAGGAAAATCTTGGTTACTGCATTAATTTCAGCCAGAAAAATATGTTATTGCGGTAGCAGAATGTGAAAAAGATTGCTAAGCAATGTTACTGGACTTCATATTAGCGGTTGCATGAGAAATTTAGCATCATAAACAGTAATCAGTGACGATTTTTAGTCAGTGAGAGGAGACTCAATGACTATATATAGAAAACAAACTTCCGGAACATAATTTTTTCTCTGAAATTTGCTGCGGGTATAGTTACATCGCGGAATATCTAAAGCACAGTATGAAATAAAATGTATGTTGCACATCTGTTAAGTTATTGCTGATAACTATTGACTCACCTTCAAACGAATCATGGGATACATTGTTTGGGTTCACTTCTTCCGCATTCAAAAATTTATTTATTCTTTCCACTGAGACGTAAGTCTATTGAGCAAAAATTATATTAGAGGAATATCAAATAACTACTTGTTCCTTATTTTTCCAAAATATAGGAAATCAGTAATTTTCAATATCATTCATTAACTATTTATTATTCAATTGGCCATTGTGCCATTGATAATGAAAGTTGATTATACCATGGAATATAAATTTGAAACTTTTAGTTAGAAACCATTATATGTGCTATAGTTTACTTTTATATTTTTAATAAGTACTATTTCTGTTAATTATTGTTGCAAATTTCTTATATATGTGACCTAAAATTTTGGGCTTTATATGGCCGAATTACACATTTAATTCAACAACATTTGTAATGTCTCATTGCAATATTTTGAAAATATAAGGAATAATATACACAAATATAGGTACACCTAGTTAAAATTAGGTACATGCAATTTTCATAAAACTAGGTTATTATTAGGAAAATACATCTTGACAAGAAATCCTCTTTGAAAAGCTGGTCAGAGAGGATTTAATTAGATATATCATTTGTTTGTTTTATGTTAGAATAAAACAACCATTTTTGACACCTTAACAGAAAGATCCTCGGGCTGCCGACGAGTATAAACCTGGGCAAATGGTAGGATAGTTCAGAACAGCTATAGCAAAGTTATATAAACTGAACAACAGAAAATAAACATTGCAAAGTTTTCCTTAATTTTGGAACAGGAAATTTGGATTTATGCCAGTGATACCGTTTCTGTTAGGAGTGTTAGCTAGTCCAATCTTTTGTCTATAAGTCTTTGTATTTGCTAAAATTATGTATTTCACATAACGTTTCTAGAGGGTGGTAAATAAAACAGTGCAAAATTTCAAATATTGGTCCCAATTCAATTTATGTCATAAA
Organism: Tetropium fuscum; assembly: GCA_964058915.1. Lineage (NCBI taxonomy): Eukaryota > Metazoa > Arthropoda > Insecta > Coleoptera > Cerambycidae > Tetropium > Tetropium fuscum. The sequence continues at coordinate 19,353 of CAXKVY010000138.1, forward strand.
GATGGACCTCATATATCGAACCGGTTTTTGGCTTTTCCGCTTATTTCCTTTATTTACAGGGTCATCTCAAGAAATCCACTTTCCAGTCTTGCTGTGATATGTTTTTCCCTGGTAAAACCATTCTCAAAATTGCTCATGTTAGGCTAAAAGGATGTTAATCGATTCAAGACAACAATGTAACATACAGCGTTACAAGTTAACTTTAATTGAAGTCTCTCATAATACCAGATTTTGGGTAATTCAGTTTTGGGTCACTTTCAATGCAACCCTGTTTATTGAATTTTTGTCTTGAGAGTCGATTATCATCCTTGTGTCTTCTTAAGTCAAAGTTTTAGCCTCAACATGAGGCCTAAATTTTGAGAATCAGATTACAAGTGAAAAAATTATCACTGCAAGACCAAAAAGTAGATTTTTTAAAGATCACCATGTAAATATGAGGTTCACTGTGATACCATTGGTGCTGGAATCCAGGAAACATTTTTTTTTGCTGAAATGGTAGGTACGATGACAATCTTTTTGCAATCCATGTCGAGAAATTTTACACTGTTTTACTTTACCACCCTTTAGAAACATACCATATTTACCACCCTCTAGAAATGTGAAAAATGTGACTTACCTACCTAATTTTAGCAAAAATGAGGACTTATGTACTCCAAACAAAAACTATATCTAAAATTTTAAATATAAAATGTTAGCTTACTTTCACCCAATTTAATGTCATCATTATTGGTAGTATGCTCTGCAGAAGCATTAAGACTGAAGAGATAAATAGGTACTTTTTTTGCATTAAGAATATTATTCTCATCCACCAGGAAGAAGGCAGCAAAAGGCACCAGTTAAATCTAAAGCAGGCACGACAAAATAAAAATAGTACCATATTGTTAAATAAATAACTTACATAACTAAAATGGCTGGGTTATAAGTATACACCACCTTATTATCAGAGCTGTTTCCTGTTAAAATTATTATTCATAACTTAACAGTATGTATTGCTGACACACTAAATAAGAAGGGCTTTTTAATTAACATTACTAAAATTAGATAAGCCTTTCTTGTATGACATCTTATACTTTAGTATAAGACATAATACAAATAATAGGCATAACAATACATATAGTAAGTCAACCATCTAAAAACCATATTATACATAGTTAAAGAAATTATGCGATGAGTATACTTGCTCTTTACCTCCACGCAGTAAACTAGTAACATGGGCAAGAGTGACATCGGCATTCGCATTATAGCGAATAAGGTTAATGCCTTAAATACTATCTCAGTCGTCAAAATATTACTGGAATCGCTATAGATGAAGATTATAAATGTCACGAGTGTCACCTGCACATACATTATAAACATAATAAATATAAAGAAAAATAATGTGAAAGATTATATTTTGCTGGATACAAAAATTAGGACCGGATTTAGGAGGCGGGGGTGGACATTTATACTTTTAGGTTTCTCGATATCTGAAAAGGTGGAAATTAAAACTAAACAAAGTACAGCACCAATTTGGGTGCTTCAAGTGACCAGTCAGCTTCAAAGATTAACAATCAATTGAAGTGATTTATATTTCATCCCTGCTATAAACGAGTTTAAAATGGATAAAATATTTGTAATTATACTATTAAAATTGCTTCAAAACTCAATATAAAGACATTCATTTCATCTCGAAACCTAAATCTCCTAAACCTTCGAGGCTGGCTGGTATAAAGGAGTGGGCAGCAAAAGCCGACTTTGCCCCCCCCCAAGAAATATTCTAGATCCAGCCGTGTTAAATATTAAGTGTACGAAGTATGACAATAAAATAATGAGACAGGTCCAAAAAATATGTTTTACTGAAAATTTATTACAAAAAGCTCTTAATCCCCTTCAACAATACTATCCTTACCTATCTATTCACGTTTTTGCATTGACCTCTTCTACAGACTGAAAATGTGTTCCCTTTAATGCAGTTCTCAGTTTTGGGCACAGGGAGAAGTCGCATGCAATGAAATCTAGGGAATAAGACAGATGTTGTAGCACAGTAATTCTCTTGTCCGCTAAGAACTGAGAACTGCCTCACAGGGAGTGCATTGTGCGCCCTGGTGAACCATCCCTGAGTTGTTTTCCCACAGATCTGCTCTTTCCTTTCTTACAAACTCCTTCAGTATCGTCAGTACCTCAATGTAGTGCTTCTGGTTTACCGTTTGGCCCTGACATACTCACTCAATCACTATGACATCCTTAACATCAAAAAAGAGGATGAGCATGACTTTTAATTTCGACTTGCTTCACCAGTAATGCCTGGGCGCAGATCTCACTCTATGTGACCTGTTCCCAAAAGTGAAAACTGTATTTAAGGACGCAGAAGAAGAAACAAAGCAAAAACAGCAGACCTGCTGAAGAGGGTGATAATAGAATTGCTGAAGATGGTGACACTAGAATACCAGCAGCACTGCTTTGGATAATGGAAAATACGTATGCAGTGGTGTATATAGATAGGGAATTTTCAATAAATCATATTTTGCAAATCCGTCTCGTTATTTAAATGTCATACCTCATATAATAGCTAATTCGTAATAGAAATCAGATGTAAATTAAAATATTAACTCCCTCACTTTATATAAATTAAAATATAAATAACGGGAAATAAATACTCTTATGTAACAATGTTTGATAATTTACTAGCTAATAGTGGTCATTAGGCAGTAAAATATTTCAATGGTAATTAAAACAGTGGCTGTGGTAACTAATTTCTTTAAAAAGTGTTAAGTACAACTAATTTTAATTAAATGATATATAACTTAAAGAAAAAACTAATCAACTGCAAGATAATTTGTTTAACTTATTGTAGCTTACCAAAAATGGTGCAGTGGTCCAAATAAACGACGACCCAGCATTTAAATAAGCAGCTGATTTCAAAACCTTAATCTCTTTACTCCTGACCTGCGATATCTGTTTCTCAAAACTAGGTTCCCAGGCGTATAACTTTAGAACTTTTATGCCGTTTAAAACTTCATTCATCAATTTGACGCGTTCGTCTTTGTTTGTCATTTGCTTGATTTGCAAAATTTGGATCTTCTTTGCCATAAAACCATTTACAGGAATTAGAATGATCATCACTGCAAAACCAGCTAACACAGATGGTCCTAATTCATACCACAAGAAGTATAAGCACAAAATAATTTCTAGAGGCGCAGACCATATTATATTTAAAAAGGCTGTTAGTTCGATAAATTTATGTGCATCAACTGCCATCAAGTTTACTATTTCTCCTACGGTACTTTCTTTACGCGCACTGTTGGAGATCTTTAATGCTTTCCTGTAAATCGTAGAAATAAGGGCGGTACGAATTCTCATTCCAACAATGTACATTCTATTGGAGTATTGGGCGAGCAAAAGCGTTTGAACTGTAGCAATTGCAAAAAGAAGAACCACATAAAAGTATCCCTTCCATTTGTATTGGCCTTCTTTGACATGAGTAATTAAATATCTGAAAATACATTTAGTTATGTTAACGGGGACGGTGGTCGAGCGGTTAGCGTGCTAGCTCTCGGCTCGATCACCGAGCAGCAGTGTGTTGTTTCGATTCCCCAACCTGGTGCTAAATAAATTTTCAATAATTTATCCCCAAGATCTAACTAATGAGGTTTTTCAGGTTTCCCTAATTCCAGCACTGAATAGTAGTTAGAATTTACCAATCTAGGTCGATCCTGGTCGCCCATACGGCCCGCAAAATAATAATATGCCGCTCTCTCTCCTGCACAAGTCTCGTTCTGGGCTAAACATGCGATTAGAATGAGGTGTAGAGATATTATTATGTAGAGTGTAACAATACTTGAATATTTTAGGTTTTAGAGGGATCTTGAGCCATGCACAAGGCATGGTAATGTTGATAATGACATCTTGAATCAATAATTAAAATAAAAATTTATTAGGCTCGATAAAAATAAAGACAGCAAACATTCAAAAGCATGTTATAAAGAGTAATAATATATTGTGAAAAATGTATCATGCAAGATAATAAATATATTGTATATTGCAAAATATATTAATAAATATATTGTGCAGTTTTTTTAAAAATTTTGTCCCATATTTTTTACAAAAATCGATTTTGCAAAATAAACAAATTCAAATGTCTAATTAACTTTTTTATATAAAGAAACGAAACCAATTTCACGTTAAACTGCAAAATTTTACATGAATTAAAAAAACATTGCAATACGATGTTTCTAATAGTTGTTATAAACAAATTAGTTGTTTAACAATTATTCAATTTACACTTATAATTTCAAAAAATGTTTTATAGTTCTATTGATAGTATATGTTATTAGTATTTACAGGACATAGATTTTTAAATGGATAAAGATTTCTTTAAATAAATAATTGGTTAGTAGGTAACACCGGTAGCAAAGCATTGAGTTGCATGCATTCAGGCGTCAACACGCGTGTTGGTCCACTTTATCTCTACTTGGAGCGTTCAACCTAACAGTAATTTGTTTATAGCAAGTATTAAGTATCGCTTACATCCACTTAAATTACCGTTACGTACGAACATTTTTAATTAATGTACGTCAAATTCAAGTTTGTTGTTTACAACCAATAATTAGTGCAAATCTTTCAGGCGCATGTGCGATTGGCGATTTTACTGTTTATTGTCAAGTCAACTTGAATAGAGAATTAAAGTTGTAGTGAATGTTGTTTGTGGATTTGGGTTTTTAAACAACTTTAGTCCAAATAAGTTATTTTATTTGTGCATTTTTTCTGAAAAATGGAAAGTTACCTTAAGTGGATGTAAATGAGAATTTAGAAACACTCATGCTAACTGAATGAATAACTGAAATTCTCCATCTATATAATATACTACACACAAATTTAGGAACTTCTTCTATAAAGTACTTAAAACAAAATATTGCTTACCCTAAAACTTGTGGACTGACAAAAGTCAAAACATCCTGAAGGAGCTTCAATACAGCACCAAATAAAAACATAGGACCAAAAGACTTCAGTAATGCTGGTAAAATAGATGCCTGCTTTTTCTCTTTGCCATGGATAAAAGCCATCTGACCAGAATCTGATTTGAAATGGGCACGATGACTAGCAGAGGTACTGTAAAGTGTACTACTTTTTTATTTTTTTTACATAGAATCCACATGAAATTTGGCTCTTACAGTAGTAAATTTACTACCGTGTTATTTACTAAAATTCAGTATTCTCGAATGAATATTAAAACTTTATAATTAAAACAGCGTGTGTACAATAAAGATTGTATGAATTTGACTGCCTCTATGCTCTATCACTCTCTAACGTGATAGGCTACAAACTGGATCCACCCTGCACAACTTCATGCTTATATCTCTCTTTTTTACTACTGTGATATAAACCAATGCAGGTATTTTTTCTCCATATGTTACTTTATGTGACTCACATGAATTTAATTCGCCTTGCTGCCTCGGCGTTTAAACTTTCACTCATATAAATAAGTTTTTCTACAATCGCCTCAATAGTAAGCTTTTGCGCTTTCAATTCTCAACGCAAAGTACGCCATTTCCATTGTTAACATAATTGTCGCTTTAAAGCGGCAATAGTGTCAATTCCCGCTCGCTTCTTTATTATAAATTTCTTAGCAGGCGCTTATGAGTTAAAAATGACACATGAGAAATGTAGCTAACAAAAAAAACTTATAAAAATCGGTTCATATATAAACATGTCAAATACATACAAGAACACACTGTATCAAGCGATTGTAGAAAAAATGTTGTATGTATTACGAGCACAAACTGCCATTTGCACTCTTAACACACAAATAACTAATAACATATACTCCTAATAAAATAAATATTCCTATATATCTTATAACAAATTTATTGGGAGATAATTTTCTTATTTGTAATGTTATTGACAGCATTAGGTAGCAGCAAATTCAATACCCATCGTACAAAGACATTCTAAATTATTCAAAATTATTCTAAATTATATTATTATATTATCAAATACTCTCAACCGAATTAGTAAATAAATAATCATCTTTACCTTCTGCACTTCTCTAAGGTATTTTGGAAATGCCTTTCAAACAATGGCACCACCTCCTTCGCTGAATCATCAAGATTCAAGTCCCACAGATCACTTGCCTCCAAGGGTCTGCGAAAACCAGTCCAGGCTAATTTATCGAACCACGCAAATAGCAAACGGGATAAGTAGCTGGCATTTTCTTCTGGACATAGTCTCTGTATGGGATTTAGGGCCAGTTGTACCAAATACAAGTTCAGGGAAGTTTAAGCAAACAAATGTTCAGTACTGATCTTGGTTCAGGTCCTCCTGTGTATGAACTTGTAGGTTCAAATATTTCTGCTTCTTACACCATCATTTAAAACTCAGTTTTGATTAGATGTGAATCTATATTTTAATCTCATTATGGCAATGATATAAAAATACGAACTCCTTTGAATCATCCCAAATGGTGCTATATCCATGAAAACCCTTCATGCCCTGCACTTGACTGGCACAACTCAAAATAGTACCTAAACCAAGGTCAACACTGAACATTCACTAAGCAGTATTATGGTATAATACTGGCCTTAGGCAAGTGTAGCGTAAATATTTAAAGTTTTACCTCTGATTTAGGATACTTGGATTCTTTGGGCGGTTTGTCAGCCAAACAATTCATCAGTAACATCAATATTACCAGAGGATAGTATATCATGTAACTAATATAGGAGTAATGTGATTCTGGATGAATTTCATCTCGCTGTGAACTTCTAATTTCTGATCTAAATTGGACCGATCCGCATAAGGCCAAGAGAAACCAAAATAAGAATTGTAAGCCTGATGATGGTAACCCATGCTTCTTATTATAATAGAGTAACACTGCAGACAACGTCTAAAAATGTATATATCTTAATGCATCTGTGTATCGATCGATCTATACACATAATATAAATTTACAATTGAAAATTAAGAGATTTATATGGTTGATTTTTTTAGTAAATAGTACAGACCAAATAGATCCATTAGCATAGTTTAAGGAGGAGGCAGTTGCCTCCCACCCAACTTATCCATGTGGAACATTTTATAACAACACCCATGATACTATCTGGTTTACAACAAATAAATTTCTTGCTTATCATACGATTTGCTATTCACTATTGACTATTTGTCAACATAATTTCATTAAATTTTGGCAATAGTTATGTATTGAAGTATAAGTGGATATTAAAGTCTTTAAAACACATGCGATTTTTCAATTGGTTGTAAATAATAAATTGAAATAGAGTAAGTGTTTTAAAGACCAGTTATCCAGGAATACCTGACATTATTTTTTTTATTGGTACACTTTGAAATCACAAACACTGGTTTAATATACTACAAAAAATGGAAATAAGAACTAATAATGTAAAAATGGTTGAATTCATGATGATCAGGTAGGTATACGTTCTGTTGTCATGGAAATGAAAAAAACAAAAATTAGCTTGCAATCTGTCACATGAGATTAATTGTTGTCACCACAGTCGTCATTGGTTGTTTATTGCTTTAAAAATGAATTTTAGAATAGTAAAGCAGAATCGCGGTTATATAATAAAGCAAAATCGGAAGCCAGTTATAAAAAAGTTATTTAGGTTTAAGCCTGACTTATTTTGATACATTTGCATGCAAATTGTTGTAAAAAAAATATGGCGGATTAAATATGGCGGCGCACGACTTTTTAAACAAGTCCGTTATTTCATAACAGATTTTAAAAAACAAAAAAAGCAAGCACTCATTTTGGCTACACCTTTTATTAAAAAATAGTACTTACTGTCATATATAGTCATGATATTTTGTAAATTCTTAGATAAATGAAAATATCAGAATTAATTTATTAAGTTATTTACTTTTAGCGGAAAATCCATTATAGAACATGAAAAACTCTTCAAATATAATTTGTAGAGAACTAATGCTGATTTTAAATATGCCTTCACTTTCGCTTCTACTTTAAATAATAATAATTTTAAACGTCAAAATCCTTGGGCGTGTCACTTTTAGATCAAAAGAACCTTCCACAGTTTAGTAAACTGTTATGGATGTTACATTCGTTGTGCATATAATGTAGTATTATCAACTATATATTTAAACAAAAACATAAATAATAATTGTTTTTATAATTTTGTAGTTATGTTTTAAATTAAAAATGTATAATGACTTTATAAAAGATCGAATCACAGGGGGAAATACGGCTCTTTGGGGTCCTATAAAAAGGAAAAACATTTTAGTGAAAATATGCGAACCACCAGCAGATATCAAGAGAAAACTATTAAAATAACAGAGGAAAGGGCCTTCCTGCATCGTCTGATTATACTGTCAAGATTAAGAAGCGATGTCAATTTAAGAGATTGCATATTGGTGAATATGAATTTGGAACTATACCACGATCTTCATTTGCTGCGGATGGAAGTTTGTTGTTAACAACTGGCAAATCAAAAATAGTGTCGACATTAGAAGAAAAGACTAAACGATTTAAATATCCTGAATATAGCATTGGAAACCCCATTGTTGCAGAGAGAAAAGTTTTATTTTGATTGATGGCATGGCACTGGTTCAATCCATGAACATGAAGCACAGGAGATAAAATTTTGTAGACTGCACAAACGTTTTTAAAAAAAATAGAAAGTGATTATTCTGTTTATAACAATATTTATATTGTGTTCGATGTTTATAAAGGAGACTCATTAAAAAACCAAATGAGAGAAAAAATACGTAGAGGAAAAAAATAATATTATAGAATAATAGACAATACATTCTAATCAAAAACGTAAGTCTCAAAGATTTTTTATCAAGTAATAAAACAAAAGATGAGAACAAAATATCTTGTTCAAAAAAATTATGGAACATACCTAATTTCAATTTAAACAAAAATATTGATTTGTATCCTATGGAAACAAAACATTCGAAGTCTTCTGATGGTCCACCTGAAATTCTAGCAGAAAATAACCATTAGGAAGCTGATACTTTACTTGTACATCTTGCAATAATTATTGGAGACAAATACGATAACAAGCAGCCGTTTAACTGAAGACAGTTCTGATACAGACATTCTTATTATTTTATTAAATTATATAAAGTGTTACCTCAAGAAACAAATATATTAACAGGACGTGGAAAAACAAGAATGATTTAGCTGAAAAATATCTCCGCTACATTAAGCCCGGTTTTTACAGGAGCTATCGTTGGATTCCATGTTTTACTGGAACCGATAAACATTTTCAGGAAAGGCAAAGAAATGTGTTTTAAGATTTAGACATTATTTTAGAATCGTCTTTTCTACTGGGATCGAAGGAAACACCAAATGACGAAATAAATAGCGACTTTGAGAGATTAGTTTGTATGCTTTACAAATCTACAACTATTACTTCTGTCAAGGAATTACGATGAAAATTATATTCTATAGAAGGACAGCAAGGAGAGAATTTGCCACCTACACTTAATGCTCTTGAACAGCATAATCTTCGGTAAATATATTAATTTAATCAATTACTACGATATTTACTAATGTTGGGTTTCTTATATAAGGCAAATCTTATAGCGAGGGCATCGAAGTTAAGTAATAGTCATACCAATATTCAGAAAACTCCCAATCCAGACCTATGTGGATGTAAGTTCATATGCGGCAGTTCCAAGTACAAAGCCTCCTGCTCCTGAAAGCCTATTATATTTAATAAAATGTGGCTGTAAAAAAGGATGCGCCAGCAAAAGTTGTACTAGTTAAAAAAAATTCTTATGTTGTACCGAAGCTTGCGCTTGTACAGAATTTGAATGTTCTAATATTAAACGAGTGCCCATACCTAACATAAGTGATGATACAGAACTACTATAAATACTATATGGAACTTTATATATCTGATGCTGAATCGGGTAAGATCAATATATTTTTAGGTAAAAACAAAATAGCTTAAGTAAGAGTGTCTGGCTGACAGCTGCGAGAACTTTGAAATATGATAGTGTTGAAAATTTTATATTTTCATAAAGTATTGTTTTATTTCTGTATTTAATATCCAATGAATATTGTTTATTTTTTCTCATACTTTTTTTATGAAAAATTATTCATTATGCACAATGAATATAATAGATAACAAATCAGTTAAAAAGTATTTAGAACTGTTGCTATTACATAATATATCCATAACAGTTGCTAGACTGTGGTAAACAAAACTAAACTAAAACTATTACTATTGAAAGTAAAAGCAAAACTGAAGACATATTTAAAATCAGCATTAAATTCTCTATACATTATATTCGAAGAGTTTTTCATGTTCTATAATGGATTGTCCGCAACTTAATAAATTAATTCTGATATTTTCATTTTATCCAAGAAATCTACTAAATATCATGACTTAATACGACAGTACTATTTTTTAATAAAAGGTGTCCTTAATATGAGTACATGCTTTTTTGTTTTTTAAAATCCGTTAAAAATGAAATAACTGAGATAAGGATGTGTTTAAAAATGTCGTGCGCCGCCATCTTTGATCAGCCATTTATTTTAAACAATTTTCCAGAGTGCCGACCTCGAAAAAGTTGTTATATTAGGGTAGTACTTTCGTCACAGCTTAGGCAGAACATCCAAGCGAATGTCAATATGAGATTGGACTATATGAGAATGGAATGGATTATAATAAGCAAAATAGGGTAGGTACCTACCAATAAAAAAAAATCATCAAATATTGGCAAATTAATACTTACAAAACTAAACAATTTAATAAGTGGCGAATATATATCCACATCATATATCACACCATCATTTGCAGAGGATGATTTAAAGGAATGTATTAAATCAGTTAAAGTTAGTACATCAAGAATTCCAGTTGCAATAAGTTTCGATATGTTTAGCCAATTCCAAGGAATATTTCTTCGTTTACTGTTGACAATATAATAAACTTCTAAACTTGAAAAAGTCCACAAAAATAAACATGGAATCCATATTAACACAGTCTTTTGAAAACACTTTGTAAAGTCGGGGTCATCTGTATACCAAGACAAGGTGATATTCTGTAACAGGAGCAACAATTAAGGAACTAACTCATTCAACAAAAATTATAACTACCATATTAGTGAATAAATAGCAATTATTATATATTTAAAACCATAGGAAAATTGTAAAAATGGTAAAGTGATTGAACCAATAACAATTATGACCTATGAATTTTTTCATTATTATTATATAATGTATTAAATGCTTATTTAGATCTTACCCAAAATTCACTGCCACAAAAATTATCTAACACTGAAGAATTCGCCATTTTTCAGCAGACGATTTTTGCTGAAACATATTTTAAGCTTTCTGTTATATTTGCAAAGACTAGTAATGCTTAACTATTAAGGATGTTACTTTTAAGAATCGGACACTTTTTGTCACATACAGGTACAATTTTTATATCTATTACATTTTAGACATCATCCTGTATTTGTATTAATTTATCGTTATCAAATTACATATCAATCAAAACAATTTAATTATAACATTGGTGCATACATAATATAATATTCGGGATTGCTCATAACAGTCTGTCAAACATCCCCATGCCCAAAGGCGCCGTGGCAGTTGAGGGACAGCCGATAATGAGTGCCAGAGTATTTAAGAATATGCTTGATTAAACAAACTTTTGAAGAGCAAACCACGTCCTCCTTCTACCACGTGAAATATTTACAAATGGACTGATCAATGATTAATTTTTCTGTAAGCAACTGAATGTGTTTGACTGCATCCTTATAAACTGTGTGTGTACTATAATATGGTATTTTGTGTGTGTATATGACTAAATTCAGTGCTGTAGGAGTTCCGAGTAGACTATTTAATGTTGAGTAGGTATGTAATGTGCATAATCTCAAGTATAATAATAATATATTTTATTTGTTAGGGGGTAGATAATTGTTAAGTGTTTTGTGGGTAGTTAGAAATGATACACCTGGAATAATTTGAAAATTTTTATTATTATACAATCTGGATTATGTGTTATTGAATGTTTCACAACATTATAAATATCTTTAAGAACCGTCACTGTCCAATGGAGTGGGATAGACAACGGCAGGTGAAGTGAGCCAGCATTGAATTTCCAGCTACAATTATTCCTGCCCGATAATTAGCAAATAGGCAATTAATTTATCTACAAAAGACCATCGCTAAATCTTCCTTAAACCTAATTTTTGAGGTTTGGCAGCTGTGTATCTTTTGTTTACGACTGTAGTATTTTATTCAGACTACTATATAGGTATGTAATTTTTAAAAACCTCACCTGCTCTACAATTATGTAAACTGTATATTATTAAACAGCAGCTTATTATAATTAAACTAAAATTACCACAATATTACCTATATCATATAGTAATATTTATTTCTACAGGACAGACTCGATAACCCGGATATGCTGTAGGTACCTACCTAATTCGAATGTCTATAGACCAGATATGACTTTTTTATCATGTAATATTCTATAATTCGTAATAATGTTCCATAATCCGATTATTCTTTTCGTTCAGTACTCCCTAGTCCGAATTAATATTATGTCATCATTCTTTTTTAAGTACTTTGTGAGTTTCAACATATCACTTTAGTTTTGAAATACGGCATTGGAAACAAATCCATACATTTTATTATATATTATATGTCTTGAACTGGTTTTTTTTTTGTTTGTTACATACAAATAAATTTAAAATTATGTTCCACTTGTTCCAGTAAGTAATACGGTTTATCGAGTCTGTAGGTACCTACTGTATTTAATTTTTTGCAGGAACATTTTTTATAAAAGATCATAAATATATTGTGGGGTACAGTAAACCAAGTAACTTTGTGGTTTCAAAATGTATAATTCTGATAGCGACTTTAATTCTGTTGATGACGTGAACCATTTTTTTAGAAATAAAAATGCTAGGTAGGTAGATTTTTCTTTAGAATTCTCCTAACTGTCGTGGCACTTGAATTTACAGCCTCTGCAATTTGTGCACTGGTAAGTGTAGAGTTCTCATTGGCAATAGAACACACCATAATTTCTAGCATTTCTCTCTTATCATTAGAAACAGGCGGCTTCTTGTGTTGGGAGGGAAATACACAACCATACTGCTCAAAATGTTGAATTATTTTAGATAGCGTAGATAGTGAAGGTGTGGGTCTATCATCAAATGTTGCTTCAAATAATTCTCTAATTTGTCTCAATGTATGCATCTGGTGATGCCATTTAATTATTTGCTTTCTGTCTTGCAGTTGGTATACTTCCATTGTTTTAAAAAGGAAATGTTTGTATGCAAATAACCTCAGTCCTGTGTGAAGTTGCTTTAGTAAACTTGAGTGCTTGAAAGAAATGTGTTGACAAGCCGTGATACAGGATACAGATTATAGAGCATAATATAGGTACTATTATAATATATTATACTCGTATAATATCTTCGGGTTAAAGAGAATATAAAATGTGCACTCTGCTGGTGCACATGGTCTTCGTTTCACTAACAAAAGTGACAAAGACAAAAACGAATAGACATAGAAAAAGGTTGACATTGACAATCGCGTAGGTCCGGTTGCGTTGCTCGTGCTCATGCTCATAAATTGGTCAGTCGTGCGCAACGATTATAGGTTAGTCTATAATCATGATACTAAGACTATAGTATCATGGTCTATAATCGTTGAGTCGTGCGCATGCCTCTCACATGACGTATTTCTCGCCAACATTATTTTAGCCGCTATTTTTACACAGTTGAATGTAAATATATACCTACTGTTGTTTTCAAATTGAAATTGACAAGATTTTGCGTTTTATGTAGGTATACACAGAAGTCGATACGTGTGAGTATTGTTATAATATGTGCTACAATTTTTTAAACAATACCAACCTGTGCTGTCTAAATAACCTACTATGAAAAATGAAATTTTCCAATTTTGACATGTAAAGTGACACTTTTCAAAACCCTTTAACGTTAGGAAACGTCTTACTTTTCACAACCAGTTACGAAAAATAAAATATTACGCAACTGGTTTTGTAAAGTTTATTTCATATTAGGTTATTTAGACCTGACAAGCTATGAAAGTGATGAGCTGTCACACCATTGCAACCTATTCCTACCTATACTGTATTGTTTTTAAACGTATAAAATTTTGAGTTTCCTTCTCATAAAATATAAAATTGGTGAAAATTAGAAAAAATCTTGTATGAAACACCTTGGGAAACACTATTTTGTGTAACTCGCATCCTTTTGCGGAACGCGTTATCTGCTCGTTACACGAAATAGTACTTTTCCCAAATGGTTACATAAATATAGCTATTACAGAACCAGCAACCAGTTGCGTAAAATTTTACTTTGCGTAACTGGTTGTGAACAGTTTCAAAAGGTTTTGAAAAGCGTCACTTTAAATGTTAAAATTAGAAAAATATATTTCCTTAGTTTTCAGTAAATGCTAAATACAAAATGCCGATACTTCAAATATTAGCACAGTACTTCTCTTTATTCATACCACCCAAAGTAATATATATTACCTACTTAATTATAAAAATAAACTGCACATCAAACATTTCTACCTCACACAAACACGAAAAATCTGTCGTTTCCATATTGACCTCTTCTCGTTTTGATAACCTATTCTTTTCTCCTTGCTAGGGCTATGGGAAAACGTTTCCTTAAAAATTCCTTTTTGCAGAGTTACTGCTGTGCTGGCAGCCATTTTGAGGCTTATGTCAACCACGTCATCCACGACAACCAATCAAAAATTGGTCATATGCTATTGTCGCCACTTATCACGTATACATGGCACCGTTTAGTTCGAACTATGTCATGTATACGGTTGCTAGTTCGAACTAACTTTGTTAGCTGGGTCTTATAATGATAAGCTCGAGCTAAATATGTGCGCTAGCGCTTTTAGTCCGGTTTCAAAAATCATGTAAACTTATAAAATTCGAACTAAATTGGACGTTAACATCTTTTAGGTGAGAAACGTTACAATTACAATACAGTCACAAAAGCAAAAATCCAATATAAAATTCAATACAATGTAATAAATAACATAAACATCGATTACCAGTATCGATATAATCACATTATAATCACCTACAATAATGTATCTATTTGAAATCGACCGCAGGCGCAAAATTATGTCAGCCGAGGATCATGGTCGACATCACGACTGGTTCAGATTTGTCTAACGAATCAAGGCAGATCGATAAACTATCTTTCCTGTCCATGCTCATAAAGCGACCTTATTTAACGCATGCTAGTATATTGCTAGTTCGAACCGTTGATTGCATGGGAACAGTCTTTATATACCTAGTTTCTGTAGCTATACCTACCTAAGTATAAGTATTTTTCCCCTACATAAGTACAGTTTCATTTCCTATACCTCTATACAAACGTACCTATATAATTTCAAATCGAATTCACTTAATAGGTATGCCGTCATGGAAATCCCAACCAAAAGAGGTGGAAGATGCAAATTCTTTACCCCAGTTTAAAAATATACTATAAATGCATTTCCAAAGTGTTTAACAGTCCGCAACATAGACATCATAAACAAAACTCGTCTTTCAAGGTTCTTTTTTTGTGAAATTATCTCATATATCTGAACATTCAACATTCTTAATACCTATTTGACCTTTACCATTTCGCAACTTAAAAAATTATTTAATTAATTGTGATGGTAAATAGCAACTTATTTGATTCTGAAATTACACACACGCATCATTTTTTTCTAATAGTTATTATTTTTTTATGGTTTTGATTGTTTACAATCAAAAGGAGAACCAATAATAATATCGCAAAAAGAACACCCGCAGCGTGCAGGCTGCACAGTGCAGCTGATAATCATAGATTAATATACTAGGTATATACGGCTGATAATGCTGAGGCACCGAAGAGAAAGAAGCTCTCTCTTCTGTGGCTGAGATGCACAACTTTCAAAGTCCAAGGTATATCTACAGGCAAGAAGCCTTCTTGACCTACAGGCACATAATACTGAAGATAAGCTCCCTCTTCTGTGCTACAGGGCTGCTCGACGTGCGGCATGTACGTTAAACGTCGAACTTATTCTGTGGGTAGCATATAAAACTTGAAATATAGTATAAAAAACAGTTTTTGTTTGAGACACTTGCCTACAAAATGTTGTATGCACCTCAGACGGATAAGATCGAGAAAAATCACCTACGCAGAAGGGCTTCTTCTACCAAAGTCCATAGATGTAGGTTAGGTAGGTACTGGGCACCTATATAGCATGGTTACAGTCGGTACAATATCTGTTGAGATAGAATTCCAAGGAAAGAATGAGCCGATAAAGTTTTTTTGTCTCTGTTGCTCTGTTCTGTGTCGAATGCGGTTAATGATCTCAGCGAATATCGTACCGACTGTACCTGCAATGAATTATACCTACCATATACCTGTATCTGATTTGGTAGCTTTAAGCTTTAACTAGCCATAGATGTACGCTAGTACGTATCAACGATTACTGTATCCAACGAGAGGATGGACTTGCACTCGAGCGAAAATTCGTCTGTTTTGGTCAGATCTCCGCCCCTTAGAACATTCGTTCAACGCCCTAAACGTCTTAATTGGCTCAGCAGGTAGCCAGGGCCGGCGCCTGGCCCCGATACCTACCTGGTGCATAATTATATAAAGTACCTACTACTGCCTACCTATTCACAGTTTGTATTTGTAGTCTCGCAAGTACGGTTATTTTAGTTGTGTTGTTTACGGTTGTGAAATAAGTTTTAAATCTATTATAAGAATGGCAGCAGCCAGAGACGAGATAAATCCACCATTATCACCAATTAAGCAGCCAGAGACGAGATAAATCCACCATTATCGCCAATTAAGAAGAATAAAAGAGGCTAGGTAAAGAAATATAATAATAAATATGTTTTATTTAATACGCATACTATTCACCACCAGTAACCGTGGTCAATGATTTATTTTTGTTTTTAATTTTAGGTCGTGCATCAGTCAAAAAATAATTATAATAAATTTATATAAGAAATTAAAGGAAGACAATCCGCAAATGTCGTACGAAGAGACAGTTTTAACACTAACCAAACAAACGGGCATTGGAAAAACTACAATGAAAAAAATTTTAGCAGAATATAATAGAACCGGTCAGGTAACGGAACCAAATTTTAAAAAAAGTCTTTTAAAGAAAAAATCGACGATTTCACTAAAATTGCTATAAAGAGAAAACGAGTTCTATCGTACACGAGTTCTATCGAAATAAAGAATTACCAACAGTAGACAAAATTTTGCAAGTAGTAAATGATGATGGAGATCTGCCACTTTCATAACGCTCATACATTTATAATAAATTTATGTTTAATAAATAAAATGTTTTCATGTTTTCAAAATAAAATTTATTTCACCTACTTACGAATTTATTTCATCGAATGACGGTCCTGCGTAGCTCGTTACAGAGTCCCTCCTCTTTAGTCGCCGATGCGCAAAGCAAGTCCATTCTCTCGTTGGATAGAGTATATTATAGTTAGTCTATAATCCTTGAGTACGTATTCGTATAGCATGATACAATATCACAGCTTTGTGTATCTAAGCTGTGACATAGGTATAACAACTTAAACATGAAACCAACATAAAAATGTGGGTACTGTAACTCCAAATGTAAATATAACTCCAAAACGTCGGGAATTCATGGAAACAATAATTCAATTTAATTTTCTTGATTCTGTATTTATAATAGGTATACGTAATTTTTGCTTCTTTCGATGAAATGAGATAAAATTGACGAATCTCTTGACGAATGTTTTTAATTATAAATACACGTTTTTGTGTCTCGCGCGCGAATAAAAAGTAAAAAGTAGGTATATGTAATGTGTCTTTAGGACTTACGACTTGTAAATTGAATTCAATCAAAATATAACCATTCGACCTACCTATACACACAGATTATGTAACATAAAGTTGTTGACCTGTTGAATTGACCTTGGTAGAGAGTTAAGAAATTTTGATTGCTTCTAATTTTGAAAGTATAGCTAGGTACCTATCTATATAAGCCGATAAGTCTCTGTAGTAAGTATATATAAAATAGGTATGTATACCTACATTCACAAAATTAATAGGCAAGAAAATTAACAATATTTCAAATTATTGCAATTATTATTAGATAGGTACTGATGGTAGGTACCTACTTATATAAAATCTTGAAATTAAACTGGATACTTAGTAGGTACCTATCTCTTTATGTGTAGGTGCACCATATATAGGTACCTAATATAAATAATATTTTATTATAACTTTGTCATATAAACTTTTATATATACATACTAAATCTGAATGTAAGAAAATTGTGAGAGCAAATTAATACAAAAAAGCAGATATATTTTCATATAATTTTCGGACTTTTCGGGTAACATCGCCGGTGCCTATATTATAAATATAAACTAAATTAAAGGTTGATATATTATGGGTAGACTGTGATTATATAGAATTATAATGCCTAAGCTTACCTACTTGTTACCCTACTTTACATATTAGAGGATTAGGTATACTTAGGTACCTACCTACTTTTACGATCTGTCGTGCCCTGAGTTAACACGCGAACGGCCGATTTCGAGCACTACGTTTATTTGTAGGTACTACATTTATAAAAATCCGTTAACTTCGAAGAAACTAATATTTCGTGTAGGTAAACATTAATTATTATTACACAACCTTGCTGGACACACAATCTCACTCGAATGCAGGAATGAAGCATTCACTCTCGACGACTACAAGTAAAGCATATCTTCCTGCTACCATAGACTTATAAAGGTTTTTAATCTAGTAATAAAGGTACATCCTATATATAGTTATCATATCCTATCTATACAAATAAATAAAATGGGAGTGTCTGTCTGTAATGTCAAAATAACAGTTTTTTTTACTAAATGCATATGAAAGTATATACCTACGGTACTTATAACGATTAACCAATTTAAAAAAAATCTGTCTGTCTGTCCCCCTCCCACGATTTAATATCACAAAGGCTGCCTCTCGTGTGGACGAAGTTGCGAGTAACAGCTATAGTACATATTAGCTAGAGCTGGGGAAAATGGGATACCTGTAAAAGCACGTGGTAAAAGTATGTAGCTGAGGAAATTTCCATTCCTATCTTAGTCACATAATATACTTGGCATTACTTTTACTGGAATATTCCCAGAAAATTTGGAAATAGCAAACATAAGAGCCATTTATAAAAAAGGGGATAAAAATAAGGTGTTAAAATCAGAAAAATTAGTAACAAGGAAAGGGGTTCCGCGAGGATCAATATTAGGGCCACTGTTATATATTTTATATACCAATGAATTACCTATCAGGCTTAATGACTTTATAGTTCAGTATGCAGATGATTGCTCTCTGGTCATACCAGGGGCATGCGTTGAAATTTTAAGGAAAGCATTTAAAAAAAAATAAAGCTACGCGACTGGCCAGCCAGCCCTCGCCGATGCATTCACCATATGTAAAGGAAGGTTCAATATCCTCTCGACGCAAGAAAAAGAACCTACTTCAACGATATATTCCGCGCCCGCATAAAGCAGGCGACTGGCCCAGTCAGCGAGCGCCGATGCATCAGCGAAGCAAGCGGCCGGCCAATTTTCTATTACTGTGACTCGATCGGAGTCAAAGCCGCATTTGTTATGGATTAGCGGAAGCTCTGCTTCCCTTGCACTGCACGCCCTGGGTCATACATATTATTACTTAATTGGCAACCCATATATACGATCAGCTTGCAAAAAATATAGTCAAATACTGCTATGCTCTAAAGGTAATATTACAAAATATTAGTGCAGCATTTATAACCTACTTATGCCTATACATTAAATGTCGGCTTAGATATGCGTATTATGTTTTGGGGGAACTCCAAGTCATATCATATACCGTAGAACCCGGGCTATTTTAGAACTGCGGGGATATTTTGGAAAACACGAATTTTGGCACAACTGCGCATTCACTTTGAAAGTTTTGCGTTTTGCGGAATGGTTACACGGTGTTCAAATAACTTGAAAAATGGCAAAACTTCCACTGCCGCCTATAGCCTACTGGGTATGAGTAAGGAAAGGTAGGTTTTTGGTACAAATTGGTGCGAGTATTATTCCTATAATTCCGTGATAAAGACTTGGGTTGCTACAAAAATTATAATGAATATTTTTCTTAACCGGTACTTTGGATGCATTTTTTTAAAATTTGTTCTACAATGACCCAGTTATTCTAATGCTCAAAAATAAAATTTGGGAAATAGTAAATAAGAATAATATATATATATATAATATAAATTTAAGACGTTATGGGATGAAACAAGTAGCTGTCAGCTGGCCAGAAATCTCTTGAGATATCCCAGCGAAGAGACGGCGAGGAACTATCTGGCAATGTCCAGGGGTAAACTGCGATTTGTTACAGGAATCCTAACCGGACACTGCCGGGTAAGGAAACACCTCTATAACATGAGACAAAGTGACACACCCATCTGCAGAGGATGTGAACAAGAAGATGAAACGATCGAGCATGTACTTTCCGAATGTCCCGCCGTGTCATCGACCAGAGAATCCATATTGGGGGAACGTTGGCCTTCTATGGCCAATTTGAGGGAAATGCCCCTGGGCAACATCATCACCTTTTGTACAACATTGGGCTGGTCGATGACCTAGGGAGACATTTCCCTCACGGAGGAAGCACAAGGGGCCCAATGGGGCCTAAGTGCAGCGGATCTCGATCCGCACTCCGGACATATTCCAGAAGAATAATATAATCCTGGTTTATCATAACCCCCCCTAGCAAGAAGTATTAAGATAGTGTGGTACCTGGTACTTATTTAAAATATTTTTACTATAGAAAAATGTCTCAGGAATCTACTAAGTAACAGATTGTTGTAGACCAATATTTAAAGAAAAATGGATACTTACTACTTATCCTAATATGCCACTTTATATTTATGAAGCTGTGATATTTGCAGCAAAGAATTTTTGTTTGCCGATTGTGATAGAAATTATTCATATGAAACAAAAAACAAAAAGGATTTCCGAAATATAAAAGCAAATTTTTCAATAATTCAGAAAAATGTACAGT
This sequence comes from Tetropium fuscum, assembly GCA_964058915.1. Lineage (NCBI taxonomy): Eukaryota > Metazoa > Arthropoda > Insecta > Coleoptera > Cerambycidae > Tetropium > Tetropium fuscum. Next base: position 40,377 of record CAXKVY010000138.1, read on the forward strand.
GGCTTCATAAAAACCGAGTCAAAGGGAAGAAAAATTTATTTTGAATTTCTTAAAGAAAAATTATTATTCTATTTAAGTTCTTTAAAATTACAAAAAAAATGTTCTACAATAAGTTGTTTTTTTCACATTTATTACTCAAATAATATAAAAAAAGCCATAACAAAATCAAATGCCATTAACTTTTAACAGTCGGAGTAGTTTCCACAAACACCAAAACACTTTCACTTCGCTCGACCCGCGTTTCGCCAACCAAGTTGGCATCATCCGGAGACGATTAAAACTTGACTTTGAGTTTTAATCGTCTCCGGATGATGCCAACTTGGTTGGCGAAACGCGCGTCGAGCGAAGTGAAAGTGTTTTGGTGTTTGTGGAAACTACTCCGAGTGTTACAGTTACATAAAAGGTTCCAGCCCTATCCGGTATTAACTTTTAAAACAAATAAAATATGTAATTAATTAATTAATACTCCAAAAGATAATAAAATAATTTAATATTTTGTTAATCCATCATTTGCAGCTGTAAGCGCATTGGCATAGAATTAATTAAATTGGATATATAATCTTGTCCAAATTGCCAAGTAAAAGAAAAGAACTCTTAAGTAAAAAGGAGGAATGTACAAGGGACCCAAGTGCTGTAAAGGAAGTAAAACCCCCACATTCTGACCCAGATACATACATACAACATACATAAAGTCTGGATGATTATTTCAATGATAATATATTATAGTCCGGCGCATTAGAACCTAACTCATAAGACTTATGCACAAGCGGTTAAAAGCGATCTCTTTTCCATAGTGTCAGTAGAGATACAGTATAAGTTAGTATACTGTGGTAGGGACCTAAGGACCATATTCAAAATGGCAGCCCATCGGATTGCTCACGTTTAACTTCTGTCCAGTCGCCCAAAGTACAGTTTGGGACCTAATGTTGTTGCGAGCAGCCTGATTAAAAATACCTGGAGGCCAATAGTAGATAGGCCATGATAGCATAGATTAATATATTATATATATCGTACATAATCTTAAAAAAATTAAATCGTAAAAACCAATCTCATAGCCTAACCATTGATTTTCATGTAAATATGGAATTAAGCTGATCTTACCCTTGACCTCAAAAGTGACATATGCCCGACTTGTGCTTTTAAGGGGTGAAAACTACCACTTCCTGAAATAAAAAAAATAGAAAAATTGCAGGTTTAAGCATTTTATGGATTGACATCTTATTTAATTATGCAGAATAAAGCTTCTTTCATGTTCTCAAACATGATTTGCGACGTATTCCAAATATTCCATTCCTTTTAACCACTCCCTAAATTAATGCCTAAATTAATATAAATAAAAATTCGAAAATATTGTAAAAATTTTACATTTATGTATGTATAGGCAATTGTTTTTTTTCCGTAACCCCCTTAATATTAAAGCTACAATGTCCATTTAACAACAATTTTACAGGTAATTTCAAGAATGACAAAATCATATACACTTCAATATGCCCAAACCCTCCATATTTAAAAGGTAAAGGGTGCGCACTATAATTCTATCTTCTGACAGTTATATCTCCGTTAATCTCTATCCTATATAAAGAGAAAAAATCAAAAATTGTCTTAAGAAGAAAACTACATTTTTATACTATATCAATAATATATTTTATACTATATCAATAAAGTATTTTGTTAAGAAATTTGAAAATATGTTTCTCATTTTCAACATATTTTTTTCGAAAAATACAGTTACTAACCCTTCCAAGCTTTTGGATTATATAATACTAAAATAAAGTAATTTATTTGTAAAGGGATGACGGTCAATTTCCATCCTGGTGGGAATGGCTGTGGTTTGTGGAATGGCTCATTTTTTCTCAAAAATTTGAGTCACCCACCATCTTTGCATTGTATCTCGCTTAGTTATAACGCAATATTAAAGTAGTAATGCTCATTTTATAGGTCTTTCCAAGTACTACAAAAAAAGGAGTTGTATAACTTTTTTCCCAAAAATGCATCAGTGTTCTGTTATTTAATGTTGATTACCTCGAACCAAGTTGTTGCAAAAAAATATCTTCAACGATGAGCCCTTATTTTGGATTCATTCATTCATCATCTTCATTTTTGGTCATTTGAACCTTTTTGAGAAAACGCGGAGATTTTGAGATATTCTCGAAAAAACGCCTGTCACATGTCGAAAAAACTTATGATATTGATTTTAATGTTAGCTGACATATTTATAATTTTAATGATTGATTCTACATCCATTCTATTTTAGTTTATTTTCCTGTTTTTGTAATCGGTGAAATCTGTAGGTTGTAATTTATAATTAGTGTATTTGTAGTGTATAATTAGTGTAGTGTATAATTAGTGTATTTGACAGGCACTACACCCTCTGGGCATAGCACTAATAAAGACTTACTTACTTTTACTTACTAATAGCACTTAGATATGGTCCATAAAAGATATTCATGTGCCTAAATTTTCACTAATAATGAAGATATATTAATAAAAATATATTAATATTTACGAGTTCCTCGAGTCATAAATAAGCTGATTACGGACTAAAAATAAAAAGAATGGCTATAGACCCAGTGTAATTATAAATATTTATATTACATTTTAAAAATTTTTGTTAGGGCAGATATAGACGTCGTAAAATTGAGGTGCCCCAGCATGTACAGTGGCCTAAACGTCCATAGACATCGCTGTCCATCAACGTGTTAAAATGTCCTAAGCACATAAGAAAAATATCAGGTATTTTATTAATGAACATTTAATACATACTATTGATCCTTATATAAAATTTATACAGTTATTTATATAATATAAAATATATTACACACATCTAATAAATTATTTAACAAACAAAGTGCTATAATATTTACAATAAAACTGGCAAAAAATACTGGTTTGTGTAGGAAATATATCTACCATATCTAAGTCAGATCTACTATAAATACATACAGATTAAATAGTGAACATAACTATTAAAGATCACACTGTAGAAATATTAGTATTGAGGCAAAAGTGGAACAATAAACTATTAAGTACAAAAATATAAATAATATGAAATGTGACGTTTATAATGTGACGTTGGTTAGCTCTCGCTAAAGTAATTAAAATGACATCCAAAATTATTTTATCATTTTAATAAAACATGATTGCAATTATTGCTAACAATATAGTTATTTCGGATTAAAATTAAAATATTCAGGCTAATCCTGCATCTTTACACATTCCATGGAATATTGTATCTGAGCTGGCAAGTAGATTTGAAGGTGTATCAAATTCTACAATCTGACCTTTATCTAACACTATAACCCTGTCGGAATCCATAATTGTATTTAATCTGTGGGCTATTGTAAGTACAGTGCAATTCTTAAATTCTTCTCTAATAGTCCTTTGAATCAAATCATCTGTTTCTAAATCTACAGCTGCCGTTGCCTCATCTAAAACTAATATTTTAGTTTTCCTAAGGAGCGCTCTGGCCAAACAAATAAGCTGTCTTTGGCCAACTGAGAGATTGTCTCCTCCTTCCGCTACCTCATGATGCAGCCCAGCAGGCAAACCTTAAAAACAGATCAATGATACTAGTTGGAAAATTTAAAACTGAACAGGCAATTTGCGAGGTTCCCACACTTTCTCCGCGTGATTTTCATAATATAACCTCAAAATACAAATAAAATTTCTTTAGCAATTAGTACAGTCTGACAAACTTGGCATCAAATATTTGCTCGTCACATATTTTACAGTCCATGACGTGCATAAGTTTTTTGTTTTAAATCCACTATATAAACTTATTATTGCATTAACTAGAGGCAGGGCCGATTTAGCCATTAGGTAAGAAAGGCAGTTGCCTAGGGCGACAAAAAACACTAATTAATTATAATAAAAATGTAACAAATAAAAGGAAATAAAGAAACAAGTTAAAATAATTACGGAATATAAATACTAAATGAAATACTGTGACAGGAGAGCTAGAAGCACTTATAAAATATTTAAACTCGACAAGAAACAATTTGCAGTAGACGAAGAAGCAAAAAATATATTAGAAAATCATTCAGACAGGAATAAAGAAGGCAAGAAGAAATGACGGTGTTGGTGAGGATGGATACTCTTCAGCTAGAGATAAAATAAAAATCAACATTTTATGTCATAATCGATACGTTTACTACAGATCTGAAACGACATCTCGATGCTTACCGACTAATCTATGAGCGACTTTCTGTCCTCACAAATTAATGGAACTTGGAAAATAAAACAATAATTAAAGAGGCGGAAAGAGTTACTGAATATTTACGCAAAAAATATAGATGCATTGTTAATTTATGAGTTAAATTAAATCGCCACTGGAAATTTGCAAGTACTTGAGAGAAAGCGGATTAAAATAAACATTTCCAAATGTTGACGTCCCATAGCGAATTTATTTGGTAATTTAATTGCTAATAGGTCATCTGAAGGATCACCTTCAAAACTGTCAAGGATGAAAAACAATTTTAGATTGACCATGAAGTAAGAAATGTCTTTGCTCTATCTATTTTGTCTTTGGAATGCGACATAAGAAAAAAATAAAAGTTATAATGAAGTAATAAATTATGATCTTGACGAAGAAAAGTGTAGGAAGAAAGATTTTAAAATATAATATTTATTTTTATATGCATCATAATGTTATATTTTATATTGACACCTACCTATAAGTAATCTTTTTCAATAGTTTGTGCTCGTAATACATAAAACATTTTTTCTACAATCGCTTAATACAGTGTGTTCTTGTATGTATTTGACATATGTTTATATATGAACCGATTCTTTTAAGTTTTTTTTGTTAGCTACATTTCTCATGTGTCGTTTTTGACTGACAAGCGCCTGCTAAGGAATTTATAATAAAGAAGCGAGCGGGAATTGACACTATTACCGCTTTAAAGCGACAATTATGTCAGTCATCATCGGAAATGGCGTAATTTGCGTTGAGAATTGAAAGCGCAAAAGCCTACTATTGAGGTGATTGTAGAAAAAGTGTTTTATAGTCCCTTTCAGCTATCTTGGCGTGTGTATGTATGCATCAAGTTATGTGTTATATTTGTGTTAGACATCTAGACGACATTGTAAACAAAGATTGGGAACATGAAGTATGTTACGATGAGGTAGAACTGTTAATTATTAATTTGGGTTCAAGATCTTAAGATGATGATAATGACGACGATGATGATGATGAAATGTAATGATTATCATATATTTTTCTTTCTAATACCTCTATTTAAATATTTCACTTGTTTTATTAAATACACATTTTTACTTTAATTTATAGTCATTTACAAATTATTAAATAAAAGGTTTTGACATCACAATAACCATTGTCTATATTTTACAATAGATGTGGTCCCGGAGAGCAGATTTTTCCATTTTCCTCTACGAACCCCATGACGTTTCTGCTATAGCTTCACATTTATGCGTTCCGCGTTGTAACAACTGCTATTTGTATTCAGTGAAATATTTCAATACCGTCAAATTGCGCCCGCTTTATTCTGGTGCTGCTTTCATAAGAAATGGATATGCACAAATTTTCTAAAATTTCGATGTTGACATCATTTTATACATCGAAATCTACATATAGGAGGCAGCGAAAAAAATATTGTTATTGTACTTGATTGAAATACTTGGTGTTGATTGTGTCGACGATAGAATAAAGTTAACCATTAATGAAAACGAAAAACGTCGCATATTAACAGATAACATCGAAAAAATTGATTTGATGTGTAAATATTGTAACCCCAAAAAAACTGTTGAGAACTGCTGTATTATAGCACATTAATTTGATCCGTACGATTGTATGTCATACACGCCAAGATAGCTGAAAAAGACTATATCAAAGTAATTATTAAAACATGTTTTTTGTTTTTATTCCCATAGCTGAAGTTTTTATTGCTAATAAAAATATGATGTTATGATAATTTCTGTTTCTAATTATATAAGGAGGCGGCAAAAGATATGCCTAGGGTACCAACATGTCATAACGCGGCCCAGACTTGATTACTTCTCAGTAAACTGAACAAACCAAAGCAATTTTCTTCTAAATTGAAGATTGAATGAGATAGAACTTCGAAAAACCTAGTAATTTGCAATGTAACTGGTAATATGTTCTTCTTGGTTCCGGTTTCAGGTTTGTTGTTTGAGCATGCAACCGAGTTTTAATAATAATGATAATTATATTCAAGTACATTTTTATTATACAAACCTTTGATGAATGCCTTCAGATGGGCATGTTCTAAGGCCCTCCAGATATCATCATCGCTATTATTATTAAATGGATCCAAATTCATTCTAAGTGTGCCAGAGAAGAGAACGGCATCCTGGGGAATAATTGTTAAACGAGATCGTAAAGTATGTAATCCTAGTTCTGCTATATTCACTCCATCAATGAAAATTTCTCCGGCAGCAGCTTCTATAATTCTACAACAAATATTGTGGATAGAAGGGAAATAACTTAGCAACAATTGTTTAAATTAATTACAGCTATTCATTATACAATTCCTAATTATACTACTTTTAATTTCCAAATATGAAATATTGCCATATGGTTAATAAATACCTGAACAAGGACAATGTCAAACTAGATTTCCCAGCACCTGTTCTGCCAACAATACCAATTTTCTCTCCGCCTTTAATGTAGAAGCTGACACCTGTCAAAACTAAGTCAAGACCTGGCCGATACCTAACAGCATAGTTTCTGAATTCGACAGATCCATGCTCAGGCCATGCTGCAGTTGGATTTTTATTAGGTATATCCCAAGCAGCTTCTTGGGGAGCTTCACCATATTCCTTGATACGTTCAACGGCTACGATGTTAGTTTCAACATCGGAACTCATTCTAACCAACCAATTAAGAGTTTGGGTAATCTAAACAAATACTTAGGGAGTTAATCTAAATAACTACATTGTTGAACATGTTGAACAATGAAACCGCATGGTTTTAGCTTTCCACTTGTTAACAAGTGCAAGATTTTTTATGGAAACTAAGAGCTCCACATTATGGTGAGCAACAAATTCAACCAGGGAGGGAATGGTACGCTTAGAGTGTCAAGTATCAAATTCGATGCATGATACTACGACTACAAGATGAGCTTACGTGCATGCGTTTCCCTATCTCTCTCCCTCTGCTAACGTCATTGCGTGAAAAATTTCAAATATTCAAATTTGACACATCTTTAAAATACATTATTTTATAAGTTTTTCTACGTTCATGCAAAAAAAAAACTTTTTTGAACTATATTTAATGCAAAAACTGGTTCTTTATTGCACTCATCTGTCATTCCACTACAGTGTTGTGACATAAACATCATGACATGTCACCTAATGTCATGACATTAATGCCATCTAAATTAAACATTATTTGGTTTTTGCATGAATGTAGAAAAAATATTGCATGCAACTCGTACAAAAAGTGTTTATTGCACTCGACGTGTTGTCCAACTCGCGTCCCGTGCACTAAACATTTACTTTTTACACTTGTTGCACAAATAACTATTAAATATATTTTAAATACAAAAAATCAATTATTTAAAATCATAACTCAATTGGAGAATATTGGCTATCTTAAGTTGTGACTTAGGTGGAAGTAACAGGGGATTTGGAGTTCTCTGAATATCTCGGAAGAGAATACTAGTTTTGAGAATCCTGTAAGCCAGAAAGCAGTTCATATATTTGCAGATGCACCACATATGATTAAGCTTTTGCGAAATCATTTTGGTCACTACGAAACGAAAAACAGCGTCTGAAAATGCTGATTTTTAAAAAATTTTTAATGGCTGCTTTGATGTGTTTAATTCCTAAATTCTGCATCTAGATTCAAGGGACTCTGTTAAAGGTTTATGATTTACTTAAATTTATTGCTTTTACTTCAAAATATACTAGTGGTGCTAGTCACTCCTTACACTAGCGATAGAAAAAATAGCTTTTTCCAATTTACCCTAATATGGATGATATTTTCGCTGGTTTAAATATATAATTTTAGATAATTTTCACCTGTTTTATTCACTTATAATATCTAGAACAGTGCAAAACTACCATTTCTAGATGTCATAAGCAATCAGGTCATAAGATATCATCGTAAGGTCATAAGAAATCAGGAAAAGGAAAGATACATACATAACGGCTTATAGTATCCGCCAGAAATTATTCATATTCCTATAAAAACTATTCGCATAAAAATATATGGCCAGCACTAATTCCAAATAGCAGCCAATGTCGGATTCCCTTTGTTTTGTATTTCACAAACTTATTTTATAACATAATTTTAAAAATACTTTTTTCGTTTCTCTTATTAGTTATTTGAGAAATAATAACAATTAATAAAATAGAAGCCTTATTTTAAAATAATAAACATTATTCGTACATAAAAAATTTAATAATTTATATAGGTATCCTCAATTGAAGCTTTTCTCTGAAAAAAACATCCGTATCATCATCCGATTCCTCTGCCAGATTGATAATAAATCTTTCACCACCATTGATAAGAATTTGTCATAGTTTTCTATATTCTTCATATTTACTTACTTTTACAATTGCCTTCTGAAGTCTTCTTTTGAAATATTCTTCTTTAATAAGTTCCACGACCTTTTTATTGAATTTTGGAAACAAATTTTATTTACGAACTCCATTTCTGATTGAGGCCACATAAGTTCAGTTGGATTAAAAATACAGTGATAAGGTGGTAACCTTAAAGCAGTATGGCCCTTTTTTTTGCTATATTGTCAATCACATACTGTTTTTCCCATTGTTTCCTAAGTACCTCCAATTGCTTTATGGTATATGACTCTTCGACATATAGGTCATTTTTAAGAAGAAATTCTTGAATTACCTGTTTTTTAGAGGACATATTGGGTATTATGGGATCTTGCCTTGAATGGTAGGCTGCATTATCTAAAACAATAACACTTTCAGGATTTATGTTTGGAATGAAACTTTTTTCAAACCACTTCTCAAAAATATTTCATCCATATTTTTGTGGTAATCCACATTACATTCTTCCAGCTTTTTACCACACATTTTAAGGTCATTTTGAACCCAACCATCCGTAGATCCACAATGCAAAACGACCATATGGGATCCTCTGCTTGGAGGTACATCTTTTAGCTGACATCTGCTAGACTCATAAGTCCAACCTATTTTCGCAGTGTCGTGGGTGTCATATCAGGTTTCTTCCAAATAATAAATCTGTTTTGCTTTATCTCTAAATTCTTTTATTTTCTCTAAATATTCTATTCGTAAATTTACGATTCCTTGGCTTTCCATTACGGCAACACGTTTATTAACAATTTTAAATTTGAAACCCAATTTTTCAAGCCTCCGTCGTAAAGTGCTTTCGGAACAAAGTGTTAAACTGTAAGTTTCTCTAAAATTATTTCTATGGTGGAAGTTCCCCACCATAGAAATAATTTTCCCCACCATTGTTTTTATATTTTTCGTAAATTAAATTTGTTACAAGTCTGCTTGTGGCCAAGCCCAAATCTCTGAATATTACTGCATCACGTCTCTTTTTAGAATTATTAGGTCTGTCTTTTTTCTTGTTTTGGTTCGTTTCTCTACAAGATGACATAAAGTACTGTAAGGAGCCTCTGTTAGCTTTGACACTTTTCTCAGCACTGTAGATGTGCTATCTCCTATGTGCACAGGATCTTGTTTTAAGTTGTTATACACATTTTGACTAATTTGTTGTGCCTGTAGTCCAAAAATAAGTTTCTTTTTTTGTAAAGTTCCTTCTTCTAAATCCTTGCCTAAATCTGAAGGGTCGGATTCAACCTGGGGTTCTACCAAATTCATAGCATGTTCTTTTTCAATATTAGGATCCACATTTTCACAATAATTCTTCTCCAATGGCTTCGAAACGGTAGAAAAATCGTTTACTCGTTTACTAAATCTCGGTCTCAACAATGACAGGTTTGCCAAAGACAGAAAAACAATTGAGGAAATAGATAAAAGTAATTATTACACTAGTACACTAAGTACATAATTAATACTAGTACACTAGTATTGATTTTGAAATATAGATTTAATATTATTCTTCATAATACTTCGACCTTTAGATTAGAGTTAAATATAGATCAATATAAAATCTGTAACAATAACACATACCAAAGACAATATTGTATCAAACAGAAGGTTGGGAATAATTAAATTAGGGATGGTAAGAATGGTAAGGCATGTAGTGAAAAAGAGACGTCCATCATGCATTCACTGAACTATATAACTGGAAAAGCAATAATGTGTATGCGAGAGGGTAAAAATAGCTGCAATACGGACAACAGGAGTATCATCTCATTAGTCAGTCATATGCGTGTGCCATTGCGGAATCGGTCCCTAACATGTCTGTATACAGGATCTGTTCAACCCACTGACAGTGCTTCGATATATCTGAAATGGTCACGCCTCTAACAAGCTGTTCAAAGAGACTGCTGTGCGAGAGATCCTACTATTGGACACTTCTCGTCATGGCATTTCGTTTCCAGTTATATAGTTCAGTGCATACATTGCTCAACAATGTGCTAGAGGCCTATCTAATATATCCATCTCGATTATATTAAAGGTTAATCTAAGGTCAAGCTAATTATTGTCCTGTTAATTTTTTTCGGTCACTGTTACGGTATTGGGGACAACCTGTGTTTGGTAATACATTCTAAACCCACCAATTAAAAAATTATAAATTAATAGATAGATAATCTAAGGTCATTAGTTAAATTAGGTATATTATTTGTTATATACCAATTACGATGACGTATCTACCCGATGTAAATTGGCCTAAAGATTAATAAACTATCTATCTATCTATCTAATCAAGGAAGATATGAATTACCTGCAATGAATAAGTGATTGATAGACCAACTAATCCAGGAGCCAGATTTCTTCCAAGAACGGCAAATAATGCTGCAAACAATATAATTAAGTTGCCAATCATTTCCAATCTTATGGCTAACCACCGGTTAGATATAATGCTTGGATAGTAGCAAATCTGGTTGACATCCACTTTATGTTCTGATTCTTGTATAAATCTCTCTTGTTGGCAATAAGCTCTTATCGCTTGTACACCTGTCACAGTTTCACCAAAGTGCGAATAAATTGGTGACCGTGACACGGATTCCAGCCTTTTTAATTGTCGCGACGAGGCCACATAGAACCGTTGAATGAAGTAGTAAAGAAATCCAATAGGTATAATTATGGATACAAACAATGGAGTAGAGCAACTTATCACAACTACTGTGCCTATGACCTACAACATAGATGAGTAATATGGGTCTTACGGGGGTATTTAATTAAAATAATTTTAGTGGTTAAGGACATTAAGCAAAGCAGTTATATTTAAATATTTGCAATTTTTCCAAAAACCGATCCCAAAATATCACATTAGTGTACATAGTTAAAACACAGGAACACAGTGTTGTCCTTTATAAATAGATAAATTACACAATGAATTGTAGAGGAAAAAACAAATAATATACAAATTAAAGATGATCATTATAGTGTAACATAAAACTGAATTATAAATGAAGTATATATACATTGTGAGATTTCAAATACATAACTTATACAATGCACTTATTGATACCTAGCTTTGATTACCTATTTAATTGGTTACATGTATTATATTATTATCAACAAAAGATTACTCATTAAATCACTCATTCAATGCTAAAGTCTTAAGCGGAAAAAATGTAGATATTCACACTTGCATTATTCAGCCTCATCAATAATCAAAAACAATTCATACAAAGTTCTTTCTCCTTCTGTAATCCTAACTAAATTATATATACCCAATTGTGACAGATTAAAACGACTTTATAAACTGCATAACAACTGTAACAAATAACATTTTAATCACTTGTCAATTATTTTTTTTTAAATCACTACTATTTCTACATCATAGTGGGGTATTATTTTACTAATGGGATATTTTCCCACTTTTTTTAAACAATTGCAGCAGAAAGTAAATGGAAAAATAAGAGGCCAGTATTTTTTCTTTTTTTGTTTACTTCTTAAACAAGCTGTAAAAAAAATCATGTGAGGTCATTAAGAGAAAATGCAAATAGTGCTGCAAATGTAGTAATTTTTAGGGTATTCTGTCTGTAAGTTGGCGGCTGCGACGCCGCCGCACGGCTTCCTGTTGGCCATTGCTGTTGATATTAGGATTTATACATATGTGTCCGCCACAAAGTTGGAACCATATGGGATTTTTTTCAAATATTATAGTTTGCTAAAAACTTTTATTGACAATCACTTCTGCTTACAAAATATGTAAAATGCACCAATTCAAAGTTGACAGCTAACATCTGGCAACTGTCCAAAAAAATCCAATAAAATGGCCTTATTGTTAATATTCCGAAAAATGTCGTTAGTAAATTATGTTCCTAATGACATTTTACGCATATATGTTGATTTTTAGCAACATTTTGATATCCAAAAAAATTTATATTTTCGAAGATTCTGATTCACTTCCGTAACTAACTGATCTGGAAACATTTAAAATGCTTCAAAGCAGTAGTCAAGTATGTACTTCAAAGTATGCCAGTGCAATGCATACTGTGCTAATAATATTCGTAGGTGTCGACCATTGTTTTTAAACTGTTTTTTATTGAATATTATTTTGTTAGTATAAAAATGGTTTTAATTACAATTTGGCTATCTTATAATGGGTGATTTTTTTGGAAATGACACCTACGAATATTATTAGCACAGTATTGCTAATGGGATTGCAATGGCATACTGCTAACAATTAATACTGGTTTGCGTTTTAAATGTTTTCAGATCAGTTAGTTACGGGAGTGAATCAAAAACCTCAAAAATATAATCTTTTTTGGATATCAAAATGTTTCGCTCAAAATCGGCATATTATGGGCGTAAAATGTCATTAGGAACATAATTTCTTAGTCACATTTTCAGAAATATTAACAATTAAGACCATTTTCTAAAGATTTTTTTTGAAAAATCATAAATTTGACAGCTGCCAGATGTTAGCTGTCCACTTTGAATTGGTGCATTTTAAGTTACTCCAAAATAACTCAAAATGCACAAACAAAAAAAGTGTTAAAACAAAATAAGCAGAAGTGTTTGTCACGAAATTTTTTTAGCAAACTAATATTTAAAAAAATCCCATATGGTTTCAACTTTTTGCCGGACACTGTATATACTATACATATATATCTAGTGATTTCCCGCTTTTCGCTTAGCGATGTCATATAAATTCAAACTGCAATTAGACACTTACTTATCTCTGAATATTGCACATTATTTCTTATGTCAAAAATTCAAGATGTAACAAGCACATTTTTTTTCATAGCCATCGAAGCAACAATGTACAATTGTCCATTGTTGCTTCGATCGAGGGAAAATACCCTATTAATAATAATAAAGACCATAATGCGAAGACTTCAAAGATTTCACACTTTTTGATTTTTCAGATAAAGAAGCCATGCTTATTTTGTCATTTACAGCCTTTGCTTGCTTTTCGTTTCGCCATTCGCAGAAATTAATGCACTCTTTTTCATAATGTAACTTGGACTACTCCTCCAAAATTACTTTGCATAAACCGCATGTGCTTCTAATAATACATTGTCTGGGACACAACCTGATAATATTGAATCTTGTTCCATTCCTTCCAGACACTTTTACTTTCAAACATCTAACTCCAAACAAAAATATTGAATGTTGACATAAATCACATCTGAATCAACTAATAAACAATTAGTCATTATATTGTGTATCCAAGCAACATCTAATACATCCTCACACCATTGGTTTGCGAGGATAAGATTACGTTAAATATCTACAATCTGTCACAATTGGATAAAAGATTGTATACGGCTAAACTTTCTTCTAGTGAATAAATATTCATTTAACTCACTTGATGTATAGATATCTAATACAGTAGAACTAGGTTGTACCGACATAAGAGATAGAGAAACGTGACGTTATAAGCGTTTATCAATAATTTATGTATTATATCCACGTCACTTAAATTGGGTTCAATTATTACACACCACTTAAATTATCACAAATCGTGTGCACTGTGGAGTTAGGAATTAAAAAAAAACGGTTAACTGCACTTTTTGATTTACCATTATAGATTTTTTTTAAATTTTTACTTTTTGTTGAATTCGCCTAGTAGTAGGCTTTTCGCAAAAAGCGGTCGATTTATCCAATCAAAATTAGTATTATGATGTGGGACTTTGCCAGCTACTTTAAAAATATGACATTATAAGCGGGTTGACATTATAGCCGGTTTCGTGAAAATCGTCGTAGTAGAAGGCATCTTACGAGGGAGCATAACATACTGCCAAACACAGTAACAGGCAGAGGTAATAGAGGTATGCAGCCCATGTTCAAATTTCTATTCATATTTTTTTTAATCTTCACATTTGACTTCAAAACGTTTAAACTAAATAAGTCAAATTCATATTATCAAACAAAATTATAGCATTTTGATTTGGATGGGTTTCAATATATGAACTACTGTAAATAATTATTTAGTATAGTTAATTTAAACATAATGTAAACACACAAATGATTATTAATTCATGATGATGTTCACTGATTTTTAAAAATACAATGAAAATAATGTTTTAGCAAGGAGTTAAAGGTGTATTTTAGACACAATGGGATTTTTATAGCATTTCAATATGTGGTACTACTCGGGTCTATTGATAATAATTATTATTACAGGGACTTTGACTTTGTAACCATATTTGAAGTTGAAAAATAAACTACTTCCTACCTTTGTATATTCAACATGGCATTTTAGTCTGTGGTATGGTTGAAAAATTCACAAAAAAATTTATGTGTAAAATTATAGCTCATACATACATTACACAAATTTAGGTTTTCTTGACTATCGTAGAAAGAATCTCGATTTCTCAATCAAATCACATGTGCAGTGACTTACGCGAATATGAAATTAAATTTTAGTGTTTAACACAAGGCCATTTTAAATAATTATAAATAACAAAATTACTTCTAGCAAATATCATATTTCAAATGAGATTTTCAATGACAAGAACTATTGTTATTTAGAATTATTTAGTACGGCCAAGTTGGTGCCCTTTTGTTACACTTTTTGTTGCACACTTTTGTGAAACAGTGGTAAATGTTGTTTTAAAATGTGTTCTTAACAATATGGATAAGGCTCCTTTTGTAATCTCTTGAAATAAGATGGGACCCACCCTACATCGACTAATAATATAGACAGGGCTCAATGGAATAATATATCAAATGAGAATCAATTACAATCTCCTAGTCTCTGAAATGTCTAAAATACATGTATAACCCAAGCAGGATTTAAGAGGCAATAAACACGAAAGAGTACACCATAACTAGCATACACCATAAACACGATTTTGTACACCATAACTAGCGAGAATAATATCGATCAACTGGATCTCCTTTCAACACACTAGATTTGATTAGTGCAGTACTGATTTGATTCGTATGATTTATAACTACAATTGGGATCAGCACCCCGAAAGTCGATAATGCACTCTACTAGATAGAAGATATACTAAAAATATGTACAATGTGGGGAATGACCTTGCAGATGTAAATCTGGAGGGACCTAATTGCAAAGAAGAATAAAAAAATAATTTCCATTTATTTTCAATTATCGTAAAAAAAATGTGTTTAACTTGCGATTGTGAAGCCATTTTTCAATATTTCTAACAAAAAAATGTACCAGCCCAAAATCTATCATTATAGATTTCAACGGCATGTGCAAAAAATATTTTTTTAATACAGAATTTGTCAGATTGTTTAAAAGGAGGTGCGCGCTACCAAACTGAGGTGAAAATTTCAGCATCAAGAAAATTTTTGAACGGTTGAAAATCGATATATGATTAATCGAGGAAAAATATGCCCAAAAGAGTGAAGAACTTTTTGGCGGAAAGAAATTTTTACAAGTGGAAAGGTTTTCGAGATAGGATCTTTTTTGTGAAATGCAGATGAGCGCTGAGTACAGCCGCTTCACTGGACACTTATTTGGCCGGGCGGCGTGCCGGCTTGGTCTTAGTATAACATCGTCCTTTTTGTGATACCAACCTTGCAATAGTACATTACTCCTTCTGTGTTGTAACTAATAACATGCAGGCAAAATTTTAAAATAAAAAGCATATATATATATATATATATATATATATATATATATATATATATATATATATATATATATATATATATATAAAACTTAATTAAGACTAACTTAATCTAAATTTAGATAACACCCATTTAGATAAATTTAGATAATCTCACGGAAACTTTTTTAATCATTTTGGAATATGTTCCGATTATACAGAAAAATAGTTTTGTCTATTCTATGAGTGTGCTTTAATTGATATTAAAAAAATAGTAAAAAATTTCAAATTTTTTTCGTATACTTTCGCTTATAACTTTTTTCATAGTAGTCAGATTTATTCGTTATTAAATTTCCTATTAATCTACACAAATTAAAATAACGCAAAATTATTTACAGGAAGTTTACTGTCAAAAAAAACGCAAAAAATGTGTTTTTGTGATTTCTATGGTTAGGTATTTATACCTTTGACATTTTTCAATAAAGATACTTGAAAATTTGAGTTTTGATCTTGAGCCAGGCACAAGACATTTGCTGTAATGTTAAAAATTATGACACAATTCAATAATTAAATTAAAAATTCATTTGGCTGTCCTAACCGTAAAAATAAAAAAATACCAAAAATTTAAAAAGCATATTATACAGAGCAGGAACAAATAGTGGAGGCTCTATTTGTGTAAATTTTGACCCTTTTTTTTTTAAATTTTACGTTTACATTACAATATAAATTTAAAAAAATATATTGCGATGCGATGTTTCTAATAGTTATTAAGTATAAAAAATTAATGTTAGGTTGAACGTTCCAAGTAGAGGTAAAGGAGCTCAACACTCCATAAAACTATATTTTTTTCCTATTTGAAATAATGAGTGTAAATGGAAATAGCTTCAGCATCAGCAGGAGATGCTATACTATTTGCGGTGACCGTAGAACAGAAGTCCTCCGTTTCCCATTTAGTCAGAGAAAGGTTGTCATCTCCAAATAGATAAAATTTGGTATTAGGGTACTGGTCACTTAAAGTTTCTAGCTGCAGATAGTGATCAAGATATGCATTGAAGTGAGATTTAGGTAGAAAATATGTGGAGCCCAAAATACACAAGTTACTATTGGTGTCAATTTGAACAGCTGATCAATTGTAGAAACCAAAGGTACAAGGCTGCTGCAGAGTATTTTATTCACTGCTATTAAAACACCTCTGCCGCTGCTATAAATATTGGACTCGGTTGTACGATCCTGTCTATATATATATTGTAATTAATGAGACCCAATTCAGCACCTTTGATGTCACCATGTAACCATGTTTCAGTAAGGAAAATTACATCATAAGAACAGTTTAAAACATTATTACAAAGTTGAGATAGTTTGGTACGTGGGCCTCTAACATTGGTAATAAACGGAGAGCTTGCCCGAGTCAATGGGCTTTAGTGGCTTTTACAATTATCTTAGCACCCAAAACAACTTTTACTGGACGGTTACCATTTTTATTTGGCTTGCCAAAACGAAAAACCTTTACAATATTTATATCTGAATCATTCCCTACTACTTCTTGCATAAGAGCGTTAACACATTCACTATCATTGGAATTTGGAGCAGGCAAATTAAAAACTAACACATTATTTGCTCTCTTTTGACGTTCACATAGTTCACTGTTAATGTCCTCAGTGTTTAGAAATTCCCAGCTTTTCTCTTCTTTGAGTATTTGTACAATACAATTTTTAAAATTTCCTGTTCCGCTTTAAGATTTTCCAATTTTCTAATCACTAAAGGTACACTTTTAGAGGCTAATCGTCAATCAGTGCAGATGCAAAACATAGTTCTCTTTTGGACAACTGCTGCCCGAATCTCAGATGACCCTAGTCTTGTACACAGTGTACACTCCTCAGTAGGGTAGACTACTACGGAAAAAGTTATAAGCGAAAGTATAAGAAAGAAATTAGGATGGACAAAAATATTTTTTTAATAATGGAATCATATCATAATCCAAACGATTAAAAAAGGTTCCGCGTTATTGGCAGAAATTAGAGGCATTGGCAAAGCTAAAAGGATATACATAGGATTGTATATAAAAATCTAGCGTGCGTACAAAAAAATGTTCTGTACCTCAAAGAAGCAGTACAATCCATCTGAAACGTACCATGGTAGGCTACTATCCAACACTTCTATATCTTTAGAAAAACGGGATAATATTCGTCCGAGAGGGGTAGTATCAAAAAATAACATAGGAGAACGTAAAACACCTTTAATTAGCATGTGATGTAATGATACGGCTGCTGTAAGGCAACCCAGACGTGGTGTCAATTCAGAAAAAACAGATGATATACCTGAAATGTTTAAAAACGTATTTATTAAAAGGTGCTTGTGTTTAGACCAAAGCTGACACCTCTGGATGCATGTTACTTCTGTCAAAACTTTGTTGCTGGATGTTAGATGCAAGCCATACCGTGCTCGTGCTGCTTTTCCTAGACTATGATATTAGTATATGGAAGGAAAATGTAAGTATGATGAAATTGTTAATGTAAAGCTAATCTGAATACGAAATGAGGTATTGTACAATTAATTATTTACAGTATTGTAAACATTGAAGTCAAATAATGGTTTATCAAATGGATAACTTGGTAAATCAGTGATTCCAATTACTTATACTCGATGTCTTTTGTACATTACGTAAATTTTATAATAAAAAAAAACTCAAAACTGCTAAATGCTATGGTCCAATTTCGTTTCCATTTATACACATATAATGGATACACATGTAATGCATCTACAGCTTACGATTTATTAACTGGCATCCTAGTAACTTTAATCCCTGCTGGTTATAGCAATTAATTAACACCTTACAGTTAACAAATTGTAAAATTAAATTCAACCTTAGTAATATCTCAACATATATTCTTATGTGTAAAACGTCAAAACTTACATTATTCTATGTTAAAATTTCTGTATTTTTAGTCTGTTTTAGTCACAGCTAAAATAAACAGTGTAACCTCCATAATCCGAACACACGATATTCTGAACCTCCAATCCAGTGTTCCAGTGCAGTGATTTATGATTTCAAAAAATAATGCCTCAATGGCAAACATCAAATAAAAATGCCAAAAATCGGGTTCCTGGTATCCTGATGCAGTAAATAGGCATAATTAATTCTAAGCTCCAGCCGTAGTAAACGTTATTGTACAATGTATGTAAAAAGAAAATATACATGTTTTTTGAAAAAGCTGAAATTTTAAATAAGCTTGATAAGGTGTGCAATTATATTAGTTAAACACTATGCTGTTGAAAAATCTATGATAAGTGATACTAAAATAAAAAGTACAAAATTCTTAATTTTGTCAGTCCCACTAATAAGGATGGATCCAAAGAAACAAAAAACTCTAAGGGCAGCTGAGCATCCAGGAGTTGAATCTGCACTTTATACGTGGTTACTTCAAGAGAGAGCTCGTCACACGCCACTGTGAGGGAAAATTTTACAAAAAAGGCGAAGCTTTTCTATGAGAAAATGATTTTTAATTCAACGTTTTTAAGCTATAAAACACTTCTTTAACGAAAATTTGTAATCCGAACAAACGCTAAATATGTACAACCCTCATTCAAAATTAGTTCATATATTATCGAGGTTCCACTGTATTTGTAACCATGTCAGTGTACATTTAATGTTTGTCATTATTTTTATATAATCTATGAAAAATAATGTTCCCTTAAAATTAGATAACTCCGATATTATCACACATTCATATCCTAAATTGTACTCCTCACATTTTCCAGAATCACTTCTCATTAGAAACTCACACTGCTGTAACTTTAAGAACTATTGTATTCTTATTAACGCAAATCTTAATATTTGTAATGGGATATGACACAAATAATGTTAATATTTAATAATATTAAAACAAAAATTACAAACAAAAGTTGTTGGCAAGCCAACAAAATTCAGGTATATCGATTAAATGTAATTAAATAATTAGTATATTCTAAACACGTATATTCTTAGATCATGTGAAACTATACAGTTGATCATGTTAAACTATACTATGTTAAGTGTTTTACCAAATAAAGCAACCCAAACCTTGAATAACCTGTGTTTGAAAATCGCAGTGTGGTGTATGTAACACAAAGTGAGAAACAAATTAAAGAAAAATTGTGTTGTGTACCGACAAAACAGTAGAGAAATAAGCAACATAAATATAATTAGTAACAAAATTAAACTAAATATAAACCTACCCGTAAGAGATTTGAAATTAACGTTTGAAAATTCATAGACAGTCTTTGATTAACGCCATTTATGTCATTTGAAAATCTCCCTAATATACGTCAGACTGGTGTAATATCAAAAAATGCTGATGGTAACTTCATGACATTTTGCAAGAGATATTTGTGAAATCACGTTGGTAGCTATTAAGCAGTACACTAGAAACAAGGTTAAGAGTGATTCTGTCATAATTATTAATTACTTGAAACTTGACATGATTACTTGATAAGAATATCATTTTTTTCATATAGGTATTAAATTATAATGCATAGTGGCAAACCTACAGTAGGTTTACAAAAAAATAAACAGTAAAATATAAAAATTGAAAAGTTGAGAACTAAAAACCCTGTAGAAGAAAATGTAATGATTACTGTTTTTAAATATAACTGCTGTAAAATCATATGCTGACTTACTATGAAAGAACTCTCTATAACTTCATAACAATTATAAGGAAGGTCGACATCAATATCTGACATATCTTTAGAAAATCGACTCAGTATTCTACCAATGGGGTATATCTCAAAAAAATACATGGGCTGACGCAGGACACTCTTTAGAAGACTTTTGTGAATTTCAGTGACAGCGTTTAATGATGCAAGCGTTAAGTTTAACTCTGATGAACAAACAGATATTGCTACAAATGTTATTAATATTAGTTAGAACTTAAAATATAATTTCAGGCAAAGCAACTAAACCACAAAAACCAAACTTAATTATGCAACTACTATTATCAGAAAAGCAACAAACATAAGAAAGAACAAAAATTAAACAAAAATAAAATTATTAACACTCATATTTAGATAGAAACAAGAAGTCATAATCAATAACTCAGAATAAAATGAATAAGTGAATAGTTAGTACTAGTTTTCTCCTAATAAGATAAGATAAGAATAATTTTGGGTTTATTTAAATCTAGGTAGATGTTATTTTATAACTTAACAACGTAAATATGTTCGAATTCGGATTATAAAAATATTAATAAACAAAAACCAAGAAAACTGTATGTTTAAACTGATTGTACTGTTTCGTTTTATAAATGTGATATTTAAAAAATAAAAAATATTATCTGGTACGGTACGTATCAACTCTTGTAATTTATGAATTCTGAAATAGTCACCTTCACGTCTTTAGAGATTATAACTATAACCATGAAATTACGTTAGAAAAAATTTTGAAATAATACCGACACTAAGTTTCAGACTGGTTGGAAAAATATTGTAGGTACACATAGATACATTAAGCAATAATCCAATAAAAAAACATTTCAAACAATCACAGGCATTTTAGCGAACAAGACACAATTAAAATAACTTTTTTCTTTATTGATAACTTTATCATATACAAAAGTCTGGAACATGTGAAATATCTCCTAAAATTGTGTATATATGTAGAAATGAAACGCTCAGGCACACGTTGATTTATATTTTTTACTTGCCATCTGTCAAAATAGCCAAATAATTTGCTGATATGCCACATTATTAGTTTTATGAAGTTTTTGAAATGAAAAAAAGAGATTTGCGGATTTTAACATATCTTTATGTTTTGAAACACCCTGAGTACAAAAAAGAATTTTTGGAATGTGTGTACTATCTACTCTGTATACTCGCTAGTTTAAAAGTGAATTCAAGGATTTTGATGAAATTGATGTAACGAATGATGATTACATTTTGGTAATAAAATCATATGAGCCTGTATGATTTCAAAGGAACATAATATATTTGTTGTACCACATTAAATACTTCTAATTATTTTGTCTGTTTATTTTTTTTGTGTTATTTATAATTTATCATACAGTTGTAAAATATTGAAAATGGCTTCAACTCCAAAGCAAAATTTTTAGGGCATAAGGGGTTGTAGGTGGTCTATCAAGTTGCAAGAAATCTGATCTACGTTGTCTCTCATAATCTCTTTTGCTTCAACGTTGTATATTTTTTAAAACGGCAGTGGCGGCTGGTGAGTTTTAGGCATGAGAGGGCGTTATAGGAAAAGTTTACGGTTTACAAAAATGTTTTTCATATGGAACAATCAACATGCGACAAATCGTACATAGATCTACGAAAATTAAGATGCACTTATTTATTTTTCTCTTTACTGGTTTGTCTCATTTGAGGTTCTGCCGCTGGACGTATGACATTTCCTTTAATGGCAAAACTTTTTCAAAATTGAAATCTTTAATAGTTTTTAGTTGTTTTATTTTGTGCAATATTCCCGAAATAGTTACCTAACTTATATAATATTATATATTATATAGGTAATAAATGAATGGATTGTTTATAAATCAATGAAAACTGGCATGCTATCCGGCAGAGTGCTGTTGCAAATACCCTCGGATCTAACTTCCATTGACATCACAATCGACAAATCGAAAGGTTATATTGACTCTAAATAATTCTAATTTAGTATGAATTAAGAAAAGTGGGGAAAAAATATACAATTTTGAGGGATATCTCATGTGCTCCAGACTTTTTGTCCACTGTATATTACCACTCTATTTGCCAAGTGATACGGGGCATTTTAAACCTTAATTTAGTGACTAAAGAATATTTGCATGCTTTAATCAGCGTTGTTTTCTATACCGAGGGAAATTATTCCATGCAATTACCTGGTCAAAAATATCAAGCATGCATTTTTAGTATCTGTAGGTGTTGTGAGTACTTTTAAGTTTGAATTTTAAATATTTCGCGCCTTGTGTTGTGAAGAAGGGTGTAGTGATGGTATGCAGTGGGCATGCCCGAAGGGTTGATTCGAGGTTATTTTCCGGCTCCGGTCAGCCTTGTAAAAGGTCTCGTACCTACATGTTGTATTCTAGTTAAAGTATGAATGTATGCTTTAATTGTTATTAAAGAAGTTTTAAAAAACAACAGTGAAGCGTATTAATTAGGACCAAGACCAAGGAAATACAATCCACACCCCCCACTCTTATTAAAACAACTACAGGAGCTATGAAGAAAAGTAGGTATACATAAAAACAACATTAAAACAGAAAATTATCAATCAAATAAAGTTTTAGGTCTCAAGTGGCAACCGCAATTAGATGAGTTTAAAATTAGTCTACCTGAAAGGTGTTATATGAGATTCCTACTAAAAGAAATGTGTTGTCAAAAATCGTCCAAATGTTTGACCACTTGGCTTAATAGCGCCAATTATAGTTGTTGTAAAATTGTTTATGCAAGAAAGGAAGCAAAACCTAGACTGATAAATTATCGCCAGTTATTTAAAAAATGGACCATATTTTCTGTTAATATTTCGTGGGAGATTTACCGAAAGATAGAGTCTCTATAACAAGACCCTTTTTAAAAGTTGGTTAGTCAATACCAACTTAGAGGCCCTCACACATAAAAACCTCACACCTACGTCGGCCTCCTGTGACTATATAGCAATATTTGTTTGCATGGTAACTAAGTGCGTACACATAGAACTTCTTTCTAGCTTGACAACAGAGGCATTTTTGCTAACTTTAAAAAGATTCATTGCCCGTAGAGGTAACCCGAATGTGATATATAGTGACAATGCCACAAACTTCGTCGGTGCCAAGAATAAGTTAAATAAGATACCATTTTTTTAAAAATAAAACAAATACTGAGGCAATAATAAACTTTCTTGCATTGACCGAAGTTCAATGGAAATTCATTCCTCCTAGAAGCCCACATTGGAAAGATTTATGGGAAGCTGCTATAAAAAGTGCCAAATTTCACTTAAAGAGCATCTTAGGGAACGCAATGTTGACTTTAAAAGAGTTTTCTACTATTCTATCACAAATACAAGCCATTTTAAATTCACGGCCTTGTGCGCTCTATCCAGTGACCCTTCTGATTCTAATTGCTTGACCCCGGGACATTTTTTAATTGGTGGAAGTTTAACTGCTTATCCTGAGAAAAATTTAACCGATCAGGTAGAAAATAGACTAACTCTTTGGAAAAAATGCACAAAATCACAACAAGACTTTTGAAAACCTTGGTCGACTGAGTATTTAACTCGCTTACAGAACAGCTCTAAGTGGTTCAAATCTACCGAAAATCTTAAACTAAATGACATTGTTCTTTTAAAGAAAGACAACACTCCTCCACTAAAGTGGAAAAAATTTGAAGTTAGCACTTCAAAGGGGGGGGGGGGGGAATGTAGTGAGTACTTTTAAGTTTGAATTTTAAATGTTTCGCGCTTGGTGTTGGTAACAAGCGTCTAGCAATGGGATGCAGTGCGCATGCTCGAAGGGTTGATCCGCGGTTGTTTCACAGCTCCGGTCAGTCTTGTAAAAGGTCTCGTTCCTACATGTTGTATTCTAGTTTAAGTATGAATGTATGCTTTAATTGTTATTAAAGAAGTTTTAAAAAACAACAGTGAAGCTTATTAATTAGGATCAAGACCAAGGAAATACAGTCCACACCCCCACTCTTATTAAAACAACTACAGGAGCTATGAAGAAAAGTAGGTATACATAAAATTTGGTTAAAACAGCAAAAAATATACAATCATAATTTCTCTGAGTTTATATTCCCGTTTTACAAATTTGCTTAATATAACCTTGACCTCCGTTAAACAAGTGTTTGCACTAACCGAATAAAAACAAGTGATCCAGCCCCTTAAAGTCATTGGCAAAACAGAATCCAAAGTGTCAACGTCTCCGGAAAATCTATTTAAAATCCGCCCAACGGGTGTAACGTCGAAAAACAGCGGGCAAGGTGCTCTCAATACATTCGATAGTATCACTTTGTGTAACAATATTGACGCTTTCAATGTTCCTATGTAAAGTGACAATGCCGAAAAAAATATCACTATAACTGAAAACCCAAAAAATATATTAGAACTCTAAATCATATAACTAAATAGGATATAAAAAGCAAAATAAATGAAAAAGTATAAAAGCGGTAAAAAGCAGCAATGCAATATAAGCAGTAAAGCAACAAAATGAATATAGAAGAGATGAGTTGATTTTCTACCAAACCTGTCCTATTTAGGTTAGTTACTGTTATAGAAGCTTATTTTAGAGCCAGAAATGGGAAGTTATCCACAGCATTAAAAAATAAAGTCATTTGTCTTAATGATGGTATCTGTAAATAATGAAGTAATATTTTACAGCTGTTGCTAAAGTAAAGTCCTTACAGGCAGTATAGTGTGTATAATTTGTACATAGCCACTTTATGGCCCAAAAATGTAATTTATTATTTGTTTTATCTATTAGAAAAATTACTTAGCTAGATATTAGTTCTGGCAATCTACACAATTTTGAGTCAATAAACAATTTGGGATATTATGCGACTCTGCGAAAGACAATTGTGCATATACAAACTTTCTCCGGTTCAAATAGTTTTAATTGAATTTGCTATATTCACCAATGCCTTAAACTCGTTTTAATGACATGCATATGTATTGGTCCTAATAAAATTTTATTAGATATTGCTAATTAGTATCCAAGATCCCTTAATTAATTTCAACTTGTCATTTCACTGATTTAATTTGGCATGTTGAATATTCAATCAATAAAATTCCCGTTATAATGAATTAAGTGAAATATACAGATTTGACAATATAAAACGAAGCTTTATTTAAATATATTTATCAGGACAGTCTCCAATAGATCAGATATAATACGATACAAATATTGAGTTTATGGTACAAAGTATTAACGTTACTGCTTTGTTAGGATGCAAGCAAATTATTGCAATTCTACATCTAGTTTATTTAGGTAGAGGACTCATTTTTTATTGATGCTCAAGGCCATATTTCATGCAGCACTACATTACAATTAAGATATTACAGGTTTAAAAGCAATAGGAATGTTCATTCGTAATAATTAAAAAAATATTTTACGTTATATATTTTGAATTGGTATATTAGTAACTGCATCATTTTTATGATGATTTAGCGATTTAGCTGAGAACATAAAATGGCGGAGCACATTTTACGTGAATTACTATTAAAATGTGTATTAATTAAATTAGAATAAGTACGGTGGCTAGCTGAAATTTCTAATATTTTCTAGGAACCCTTAATAGTATAATATGTATCTAGGTGGATAGCGCTTCATTACAGCAGAGTGCTAAAATAGACAAGCGACATTATTTCACTCACAATAATTGAATTTCAAAATCATGGAAAATGTGTATGTTCACTGTATACCTCTAGATAGTATTAAAGTATTCATGCAGTAACAGAGTAAGGAAGTATTATATGTTGTAGTTGTGTTGTACGTGATACTCGTAGTTGCAGAACAATGAGTTCATTAAATTGGTTTAAAAAACACAACATTATACCGATCAGCCTATTGAGAAAAAAAACAATTTTTTTTTTACACAGGCCATACCATTTTGAAACAAATCAAATAGGGCAGATAGACCTAAATTCGGTTGCGCTCCTGTATTATTTCGTATTCTAAAAAGTAGGTATTTTATATGGTTTCTCCAGCATTAAAGAAAACTGGTAGTTCATGAACCGACACCAGTATCAGTCATAGAGTAGATAGTAATAGATAATTTAAATCAGCATTATAGTCTTATTACCGCTCCGCATAGATTTTCATCAAAATTTTTATTTAGTTTTACGTTCAGTTGTAGTTACTTTACACGTGCAACAAACATTGTCACTTTAGAACTTTATAGAAAATACGGTGAGGGTTATAAAGTTCTATTTCACACAAAATTCCCTCTATTCCTTTCTGATCCTATACAGGCCGAGCACACCATACATATTTAGGGGATACAAACACACCGTATTTCGGTAAGTTATCTGAAGTTATAGGTATGTTATCTTTATTCTAAAACATATACCCTACAGTCCACGAGTTTTAGCAAATTAGCGTCTAACTGGGACAGATAATTTTAATGTTCAATTTATACCCGGTTCAATCAAAATTTATTAACGCTCTATTACTGCAACTAACCATTTGATCAAAAGTAAGTTTCAGTAAGATAATTTAATAAGTATTTTTTGGATTTGACGGTTTCCTGTTATATATGACATATGACTGTCAACTTGACGTGAAATTTCAGATTTCCCCGAAATATTTCTTAATTAGAATTAACGTATATCAAATTGACAAGCATTTTTCAATTTTGTGCTTCATTTTTCCTGCTGTATTTAATATTTACTCTGCTGTAATTACTAATTATATAATATGTGATAATAAAATTGTGATTTCTAATTTCTACCATCCATTCATAATTTAGAATTAAATGCACAGGTTGCGATGTGAGCATTTTTCAACCGGTCATCACTTCCCTAGAGTTCGAAAAATAAATAAAAAAAATAACAGACTCTCAAACTTTTTAAACTCAGTAATGGGTACATTACTAAAACAACTGATTGTGAATAAAATATTGGCTGATTTGGTTAAAAAAGGATAAAAATTACAGTTTGGATGGAGGCTGACGAAAAAATATCATACATTCTTATTTGCTTAGAAAACTATTCGGGAAATTAATAGGCCTTAGTTTTATGTGCCAGTCAAAGGGTTATATAATTACAACACAAAATTATATAAAACTTGAGGCGGAAGCATTTGCTTTTGCTAGCGAAGCGATATTTATTTACAAGACTTCTTTTTACAGTAGAACGTCGAAATTCGTGCAGCGGTTCTGCTTGGCGAGGTGAAAATGCTCAGATACAAAGATGAGTCTCTGCATGCATATTGGCATTACCACCTTTAAGTTCAATTTCATTTCACGTGTATTTTAAGGCACCTGTCGACAACCAATTAGGATATCTATGTTTCCACCAGTATCTAAAGTCCGCCTGTCACGTTTTATATATCCGTCAGTGTGCAGAGATTAGCAATCCCATCCCAATATTCTTAATGCAAATTTATAATTGGTAATGTCAATATGCATTCAAGTATACCTATGAAATTAGGTACGTACATATATTATCAATTATTTTACATATCAATAATTTTTATATTATATATATATATGTATTTGCATAACATTTACATACGCATGTATGTAGCTTATGTATGGACTACATACATACATAAAATATCCAGTAATAGGTATGTGTAATAAAGTAGATATATAATTTCTGAAAAATTGGTAACCGAGCGTTATTTTGATTAACCGTGTTTTCGATTATCCAGCAACGATTTGCTCCCAGCCGGCCCGGATAATCGAGGCTCTACTGTACTTTATAGTTCAAACTCAATTAATTTGTATCTATTACATGTATCTTATTGACCTCTTTAAATATTTAACAAGCCAACAAAATATTTAGTATGTATAGTTTACTCAGCTTCATCTGAAGTTATACTGTGCTATCTTTAAATTGTCAAACCTGATAAATTCATTTCTGAAATTTGAGAGGTGAATAAATATCGAATTCAAACAATGTAAGATTGACAGTATTTTGTAGTAACTGACTCTTTGTTGTTTAAAATTGTAATATTGTTATATGGCGTACTAGTAGTATCATATCAGATATCAGTTGCTATTAAAATATAGCAACAAGCAGTGACAAGTAAAAACAAGATCAATTAATAATAAATCTACTGAGAACAGAAGTTTTATGGTACGTCCAAACTTGAACATTTTAGCCCAAACTAACCATATGAACTGAGCGAGCAGGGCGTAACTTGCAAAGTCTGGGGACCTGTCTCTGAGCCGAATTCTGAAAACGGTAGTTTTTTCAGTTTTCTCTCATTAATTGAATAGTAATGATTTTAGAGAAAAAAGTTTCGAACAAAAGATGTTCAGTGGATGATTTTCAGTAAGGATTAAGTATTTAAAAAAAAACGAAAAAATGTTTTCGCTGCGATATTTAGTGCCAGTCAAAAAATGCGAAAAAATAAAAATACTTTAATAAAATATAGGAAAATTTTTCTGAATTTGTTGAAATTGGAGTATTACATAGCTATTAGAATGCTTAACAAAATGCGCTGCGAGTTAAATTGAAAAATTTTAATATGGCAACCTACTGCAAAAGTCTACTGCAAAGCATCAAAGTCAAGCATATACACACTTTTAAGAGAAGAAAAGATACATGGAAGTGTACAGCCACCGATACTAAAAAGCGGTCATAATAAGATCATAGTGGACAAAGAAGCAAAAAATGCGATACGTAGAACAGTCCACAGTTTCTTTAGAAATAACGAATTGCCAACTTTAACTAAGGTGCTGCAAAGTATAAAATGTGCAGGGCTATAGTCTGGAAAAATTTTGTGCATAAATATAAGAAACTGGAAGTGGATCAACTGGCATTGATGCATGGAGTCACATTATAGAGATTACCTCCTTATCACTGCGGATTGAACCCCATTGAATTGCTCTGGGCCCAATAAAAGGGGAAGTGGCGAGAGCGAATCGAACTTTCAAATTAGCTGATCCATCTTCGAGGGAGCCATCTTCGAGGAGCAATGGAAAAGGGGTAGAGAGCCATCTTCGAGGAGCAATGGAAAAAGTCATAGCAGAAAATTGGCTGAAGTGCATTAATGTGATGAAAGTTTGGCAGTTGATCAAGCCATAGAACCCATTGTGATTAATATTGGAAATGGTTAATGATTAATATGGGAAATGGTGTTAGCGACAGTGAAGATGAAGAAATTTTTGTAAAGAATTTTTTGCTTCATTTCAAGAATATTTATTTTATTTTTCCTTTTCCAATTTTTTTTTCACTGTTAGCTTTCTATTTAGCTGTCTTGTACATATTTTTTTTTCTTGTGGGAAATATGGCTACTGGCGAGAACCACCCACTAAAAAATGGTAAGGCGCTGAAAGCAATAACTTCATGAGTGGTGTGGAAACGTGCATTCACTATCAGCTGTGGTGTCCAAATTTGCATATAAAAACCTTCTACTTTTGACCCCCTAAATAAAACGGTCATTCAACTTTTTAGATGCACTGTAAAGAACGTAATTTTGTCAATTTTCATCTTACTGTGCAACAAACTGCATTCGATTGCGCTGATTTTTACATGTATTTAGAAAAAAAAATTACCGTAGGACCTGTTGGTATTCTATTGAGCCATGACACGAAACAGTCACTTTTTTAAACGTAGCAACCATTCCAATTAACTTATACATTCAAAACTTGGCTGGTAATAAGTAAAAAGTTCATGCTATACACTGAATTTTTTTCATAGCATATTGGGCAATTTTATGTGAAGAAATCGTTGTTTAATGTAGGGCATAAACGTGGTCGTTCAGCTGCCTCTGTCAGCCGAAAGTGCTGGCTATTTTATGTACAACCTACAATTTAGTGTTTTTACATGGAAATTAGGCAGTTTATGCTGATTTTTCATGGGACAGCATTGTTCTGTTGAATACATGTTGTCTATCAATGTACAGGAGGAAGAACATGACTTAATGTATTCAGTAATGACGACACTGTAGAGGATATACAAGAATAAGAAACGGCTACTATATTTTTTTGTATTATTACAAACCGTATATAATGTCTCTTTTAAATAAATAATAGTAATAACCAGGCGACACCATGTATTCAACAGAACAACGTTAACCCACAAAAAATAAGCGTAAACTGTTATTTCCATGTTAAAACGCAAAATTGTAGGCTCACTTGATTGAGCATTAAATAGGCAGCACTAACGGCTGACTGAGGCAGATGAACAACTGCGTGTCCGCACTTATACGCCCTACATTAATTCATTTTTTCTTCAAGAAAAATTGCTCCATTTTCTATGAAAAATTCAGCTATACAGCTTAAGCTTTTTACTTATTACCAAGTTTCGAACGTATAAGTTAATTAGAATCTAAGTCCCACATAAGTTAATTAGTCCCACAGTAAACCCATTTTTTTAAAAATTCCTGTAACATTCAGCGCAAGCGAATGCAGTTTGTTGCACATCTCGAAGTAAAAAATTGACAAAATTACGGTCCTTAGATACGGGTTATTTCTTAATAAAAATTTAATTTGTCTATGAAAAATTCTGAAAATTGGCATGCTGTGCTTCAGTTCATTCGAGATAATATGTTTAAGATTGGACGCACCTTTAGAGATCAATAAAAATTTATTTGCTCAATTTGGCAATGGCCGATTGCATAATATTCCTAAATATATTACCTAAAAAATTACATATTTCTTAACTTCAACTTATAGAAATGTGCAAATAATAGAAAACAAAACCAATATACATGCCAGCAAATTAAATACGTAACTCAAAAAGAAATTTGCAAAACTGAAAATAAAGTTAAAAAATCTGGCAGTGACTTACCTTGGCCAACACCAAGCAAACCATAAATTCCAAGATATAAATCTCTTTTAGATGTATTCTCTGTATTATTACGAAGAGAAGAATCCTCTGCCCATATTCCTAACCAAACATTTGATCCAATACTAAACAGCTGGAATACCATATTTAGAAACACTGTAGCAAGTGTCAAGAATATGCCTATGGCAGTTAAATAGTGTTTGTATACATCCCAGCTGACGCTACCGGTTTCTGATTTTTCCACTTCAATCAGTTTGCCTATAGGTTCACTAGTAGTGATTTCTACAGAGCTAGTTCGGTGACGCAAACTTTTGCCTGTACTATCGGTTGACTTTTGGCGTTGCAATGAACTATTAAGAAGTCGATCTGAACCGGTTTCCGAGTGAGATTCTGATACACGAGAACGATGTCTACTTATTCTCCTAGATACTTCTTCAGATAGGACAGTGCCTACCAGCTGATCCTTTATTTCATCCAAATCTGTAAGAAAAAAAAATGCACTTAATTTTTTTAGGATGATTTTTAGGGTCTTTAGTAGGAATTAATAGCCCAGTCAATGAATACATTTGCTCCTGCAAAAGGTCGGGAAGTTTTGAAACTTGGCACATACCAGATCTTTAATGACCACCTGATTTTGTGAACACGCTGTCATGCTGCTGGCGATGCCATCTTGAAAAAATGCGCTTTAAGAGCATGAAATAATATGCGCTTATTAAAGAATTGTCCATATCGTCATTTTTATTGGAAAAAATGCCTCCATTCAAAATGATTCCTTACAAAATTCTCTACAATTTTTTATTACATTTACAATTATTACATTTACATTACATTTTAAAAAATTATATTACGTACATTTAGTTAAATATTGTACAAAAAAATAGTTTTTTTGTACAATATTTACATATAGCTTCTCAAATTCGGAAAACAAAAACTTTTGTCTTTGTGTATAAATATAAAGCAATTGGTTTCACCAACTACAGGGCTTTTATTTAATCCCGTAAACCCATTTGATCAGTTTATTTCTGCTTACTAGTAAATACAATTTCTGTAAGTTGGTATTTGAGAACTTACCATGTAAATAACTAAATAAAATTGCCTATAAAATGTCAATAGATTTCATTTTCAATCATCCACAAGGGTGCCTGGGGGTTTTCAATGTAATTAATTCCGATTTTTTAGCGATATTTACTAGTGTAGGGTGACCATACGTCCGCATTGCGCTGGACAGTCCTTCATTTAGAAGTACTGTCCAGCATTCATGACTGTCCAGCATTATGTACAGCTTTTAGGACTGAGTGGAGAATATTTTATCAAAATTGTATAGACTACATATTGCATCGGACTTCTCATTTTTCATCTGTAAGCTGTTTCAAATGGACCGAATTAAATACTATCGTAGAATGGACTGTTATCCAGACCATTTTGGAATTTATTTCAAATCATATTAATACAATTAAAGAGAGTGATTTAATTGACGAAGTTACTTTTCTTAATATACCTATATCCTAGTAACAAAAACAAAATAGAACAGTGGAAAAAGGAAAATATGGATATTGACATGAGATGGGTTGAAGTATTTAATTATTTTCAACAAGAGCATATCCGATTTTCAAACTTGCTTAATATTGTTGAATTTTTGCTATGTTTGCCTGGTACCTAATAATGCACCAACTGAGAGAGTTTTTTCCGTTATGAACAATTTGTGGAGTCTCAACTTAGTGTTGAGACACTTAAATGTATGTTAATAATCAGACAAAATATGGCAGAGTCCTGTGAAGATTTTGTACAAAAAATTAAAGATAATAAAGATATATTAAAAAAAAATACATAGCACTGAAAAATATTTGTAACAAAATATCTTATTTTTCGTTTGTTATATTCTTCTTTATAATATTATTTATTTGAATATCAATATATTAAAAGTTATAGACTTCTGATTTAAACTTATTTGTATTTATTTACTATACCCCTTGCCGTCCAGCATTGAGTCGTAAAATATCTGGTCACCCTATACTAGTGTTTTACCAGAATTGTTGTAATCTGCGAATTAATCTTCTTGTATTAAACAATAGTTCGTTTTAGAACTGGAAAAATTCCTTCAGTTTTTTCGTTTATACCAGAACAAGATGCCTTTATTTTAATAACAAATTTTCGACCTGGCACACGGAATGAAGATGATAGTTGGTCATATTCTTTGCAATCTTGCATGTAACAATTTTTTTCAGAACTTCCCGATGAAAATATTGCATGATAATTTTAAAAATCACAAATCAGTGTTAAGCGATATAAAGAAAAGCACTGTATTTGCAAGGAGCCTAGAAAGCCCACAGGCAGACCAACTGTTTCAACAGAAAATGTTGTACAAAATATTGGACAACCTATGGCTCAAAGTCCACAAAAATCTATTCCAGTTATTTGCTCAAACAGTTATTTATACAGTACCGGTATAATTTATATTACATAAATTCAGGAAACTTAAAATTAAAAGTACATTTTTGCACGTTACGGTTGTTATATTCTTCTCGTTTCCACACCCCCTATGAGGTAGAAAAATTGGTGCGTTCTTTTTACGTGGTATCCCAGTAGGCTTCATCCACAGTTCTGCAAGATTATACCGAAGTTGACGGTGGAATTGCCTTCGAAATTTTTCACGTATTTCAATAAAAAAAATTTCACCAACTGTAGCTTTTTGAATATTCCTATAATATCATTGAGAGACAGAGAGTTTCCAAGTGTTTCAAAAAATATCACTTTAAAATAAAATAAATAATTTAAAAATATTCTCTGATTGTAGATAGACAATGTGGTATCGCAGTCACCGAATGCATGAAGAAACAGAATATTGCCTGCTACAGTTTCATCGTATTGCAAACTGCATGAGGTAAATATTTTCTCGGAGACTTTTCATTTTCTTGGTTTTTGGAAATAAATGTTGCCATAATCGTTCCAATGACAGAGGGATGACATGTTTTAAAGAGTGGGGTGGGTGGGGGCCAGAGACAAGGGAGGGTGTGATGTATTAGTTGTTAACGTATCACTGCCAATGTATTTGGGTCAAAATTCATCAATTGAAAAATAAACGTACTTTTTTTACATTTAAAAATGTTCTCTGAGCCAAAACTTATTTTTTTTCTGAATTTAAGAAGCTGTCTGTATATCTGTAAATATTGATCATACAAAAAAATAGTAAAGTTAAATTATTTAGTTTAGGAAGTTAGTTTTATAGTTAGTTTTATAAGAAATAATTTTGAATAGAGGAATTTTAAATAGAGGTTTTTCAATAAAACCTATAGTAACGAAGATATGGCTAATTATCTAATTTCATGTTGCATTTTTCCAAGATGGCGTCGCGAGCGGCGTGACGCCGTGTTCGCAAAATCAGGTGGTCATTAAGAACATCAAGATCTAGGTATGTGCCAAGTAACTCCTCGACCTTTGGCAAACAGACTCTGTTTTTATGTATTCGTTGATTGGGCTATAAAGAAGTTTCAAATGAAATATGCAATAATAGTAATTTAGTGATTTTTTTTATAAATCATTCATCCTTCATAAATTAGTAATAAAAACGAGACATTAACAGATGATAACAAAATTTTTTATGGTTTTATTTTATTTTAAAAATTTTTCTTCTAAAAATAAACCGTAAAAATCTTTATTTTTACGGTTAGGACAGTGGAATGAATTTTTTATTTAACCCTTTCACTGTTCAAGGCGAGTATACGCGCCAACCAGTTAACTGCTCCATTACCACCAGTTAACTGCATAAATATCCTCTGATGAAAAAAAAAGATTTAGTATTTGTTATGACTTTTTTAGATTTGTTATGAGAAATAAATTTACTTATATTGCTTTTTCAGAACAAAATTTAATTTGAAAAAATACATATATTTTTTAGGCTAGTTAAAAAAAGTTTTTATATGATTTAAATATTTTTTTAAATCATAATTTTGGGTTAAATAATACCTAAAAAGTACTACACAGACACTGAACTATACTGCTCCAGACAAGTATACTCACTAGCGACAGAATAATTGCGGACAGCACCAGCCACGATTCTCAAGCCTCGCACAGTGAAAGGCTTAATTATTGATTTGTGACGTCATTTTCCACATCACAGAACCACAATTTTCTCAACCACATTTTTAATTTTTATTGCAAATGAGGTGCCTAAACATCGAAATCGCAAACACATTTTTTTCGGTATTTTGCCTACTTGTGCAGTAAGTATAACAGCGAAAAATAATTTTGTGATAATTTAATTACGTATATTGACAGGAGACTTAATAACGAGTAAATTATTATTGACTGCTTTTGCAATCCAACTACTACGAAAAAAGGGTAGAAATTTTCTTACTGAATTGTTTAACTAGCGGACTAATATACGTAATCAAGAAGATCTGATGTTTGCAACATTAAAAACATGTCATGTTATAACATGAATGTTTTTAATCTAGCAAACATCAGTATCCTCTCGATTGTAGCCTATAGGCTACATTGCCGACTAAATCTTACCTTCAACTGCATCGACCTCTTCGGTAATATGGTGGAGCAAAAATTCAGCAAATGCCCCCTTCTTATCCAACAATTCTTGATAAGTTCCATTCTCAGACACTTCTCCATCTTTTATCACAATGATACTATCGGTTTGAGGCAAATAGGTAATGCCATGTGTAACCAAAACAACAGTTTTATCATGCAACAATCCCTTAGGTCCAATAACTTGATCGAAGATGTGTCTACCAACATGGCTATCAACGGCGCTCAATGGATCATCCAAAAAGTAAATATCGGCATTGGCGTACACAGCTCTTGCTAAACTAACTCTTTGTTTCTGTCCCCCTGACAGGTTGATACCCTTTTCACCTATTTCAGTTTGGTCTCCAGCTGGTAACATATCAAAATCAGGTTTCAGAGCGCAAACCTCAATACATCTATAATAGAGGTCTTTGCTAAATGGCTTCCCAAATAAAATATTATCTTTCAATGTTGCATTCTGTATCCAAGCCTGTTGGGAGACATAGGCAATTGACCCTACTGTGTTTACTCTACCGGATACCTTGTCCATCTCTCCCAGGAATGAAGAGATCAAACTTGATTTACCAGAACCAACAGTACCCACAACGGCAGTAAGAGAATTCTTCTTTAAGCGAATATTGATGTTCTTCAAGATGGGATCATCACCCCAAGAAAATGTACCATTTTCAATAATCAAGGGATCAGCTATAAATGATTATAAAATAAAATGAATTTCTTATATGTTAACTGCAAAACTCACCCTCAAACGAATCATGACATACATTTTCTGGGTCCAATTCTTCTGCATTCATAAATTTATTTATTCTTTTAAGCGAGACTAATGTCTACGGCCCAAAAAAATGTATTAGAAATATATATTTTATATTTTACCAAAATATTATATTTTACCCAATGTACAATATATCTTTTAAGTTAGTTACTGACTAATGAAATTCTTCTTTATATTCAACAATTCACTATACAAGAACATTTATTTAAAAATTCATTTATAATGGGGGAGGACTTGATTACCGATGTCAACTGTTGTACTTTTATTGTATCACGGGTACATTTTACATATTTTGGTAAATAAGGATTCTATCGTATGATTATAGAAGTAGAGAGTATATATCAAAATCGTTGTTCTCGTAATAATGGAAATATTGAAATCAACCATGTTACACTGTGTACACTGTACACATTAACACTAAATAGGTAATTTTTTAAATGACTGAAATTATGTGAAAAATTAGATCAAAAGTATTAATTTACATTATTAGCCTGTTATATAAAAAATTTTAACTTGTGTATCTTATCAATCTGCTAAACTACTAAAAGGTTTTTCTAATGCACCAAAATAATGCCAATGTTTTAAAAGTTTTAAATCAATGACATCATTGATTTCAAATTGACACTGATCGTATCATTTATGATCAGTGAATATTTAAAGAGAACTGATTTTAGGAACATTTTAATAGTGTGCAAGATACTAACATTAATTGCTTGTTTTCTACTAATACCACGCAGTACAAAAAATGAAGAACACAAGAAAAAAATTTTCACCATATACAATTTTATGATGCTAAATTAAAATGAAATAAAACCTATGGCTTACTTGTACTAAATTTGTTATCATCATCGGTAACATGCTGAGCGGAAACCGTAAGATGTTGAAGAGAGCAATAGATACATAGGCCTTATTTGCATCAAGAACATTATTCTCGTCCACCAGCACATAGGTAGCAAAGGTGACCAATGATATCTAAAACATTCATAAAAAAAATAGAAATATCATTGTTCCATCATTGTTAAATATCTTCCATTACTAAAATGACAGGTTATATTTAAACAGCTTATTATCAGACAGCCTTATCTCTAGTTAAGAATATAATATTACCCTTCCAGAGTATATTCAACAACGATTAAAGGTGAGCAATAAAAGTTTGCCTAAGTTAGCCCAGCGTAATATTAAAAAAATATATTAGTAGGTTCGGTAGGTACCGGAGCTTGTATACTAAAATTGCATGTAAATCTAATTGCACATAAATCAAACCGCAAATACAAACAGCATAACTTTCGTAAAATAAAACAATAAAAATCTACCTACTACCTGTGTAGATTCAGCATGCATGTTGACTCACACAAACAATATCAGAAAACAATTAGGGTTATACCTACCTAAATGTGCTATCTAACTAGCGGAGGTATTCAGGTATACGTGTGGTAAATTTACCCAATGGCTTAACATAATTGAACATACAGTAGAATTTAAATAGTGGAGACGTTAAGGTACAACTATGGTAAATTGAAATTTAAATATAGCCAAAGGGTCTAATTGATTAAATATAGGGTACACCCCAACATGGGTGTAATATAAGAGAGTTTTCAGCAATCAAGAAATACTCCCGTATCGAGTGATTTGTTGAAAATATAAAATAATGGACGAGATAAGAAAAAGCTACAATTATTGGAGACACACTTGGGGTCACACTGGAGGAATAGCTACAGGATCTGGACCATTTCTAATGTGAAGTGCTGATAACTTACTCAAATACCCTTTACTCAAAAAGTAAA
Organism: Tetropium fuscum; assembly: GCA_964058915.1. Taxonomy (NCBI): domain Eukaryota; kingdom Metazoa; phylum Arthropoda; class Insecta; order Coleoptera; family Cerambycidae; genus Tetropium; species Tetropium fuscum. Next base: position 78,948 of record CAXKVY010000138.1, read on the forward strand.
CTTCCTCCCTTGTAACTTTTTGCCAAAGTATTCTCAAATAGTTCCCGTTCTACAGCATTTATATATTTTTCTAATATCATCCATGTTAACTTTGGTTTTTATTTTATGTTTATCATGTTTATAACTTTATTATTTATTTGTTAATGCCCAATAATTATTTATATTGATGGTAACAACATATTTTAGTAACACTTGAGTAATTTCATTTTTTTAAATTTGTATTAAGTATTTAAAACTTAATTTAAAAAGGCAATTTAAATATCGATAAATTGGCCGTTTAACATTACATTACATAACTTACCAAAAAAGGAGCACAGGACCAAATAAATGATGTACCAGCATTCAAATAAGCAGCCGATTTCAAAACTTTAATTTCTTTCTCTCTGACCTGTAATATTTGGTTTTCAAAACTGGGTTCCCAGGCGTATAACTTAAGAACTTTTATTCCACTTAAGACCTCATTCATTAATTTGACCCGTTCATCTTTGTTTTTCATTTGTTTTATTTGCAAGGTTTTAATTTTATTTGCAATAAAACTATTTACGGGAATCAGAATAACCATCACTGCGAAACCAGCTAACACAGATACTCCTAACTGCTTCCACAAGAAGTATAAAGACAACAAAATTTGTAGAGGCGCAGACCATAACATATTTAAAAACGCCGTCAATTCGATAAATCTCTGAGCATCCACAGCCATCAAATTTACTATTTCTCCTACTGTGCTTTCTTTACGTGCAGTGTTGGAGATCTTTAATGCTTTTCTGTAAATAGTAGAAATAAGAGCGGTACGAATCCTCATTCCAACAATGAACATTCTATTGAAGTACTGGGCCAGTAAAAGTGTTTGAACTGTAGCTGTTGCAAACAGTAGGCCTGCATAAAGGAATCCTTTCCATTCGTATTGTCCCTCTCTGACGTAAGTTATTAAAAATCTGAAAATATATAGGCATATTAGATACAACTGTAACTGAAATCCATTATATAAAAAAATAACAGTACCTACAAAACAACAAAACTACTAAACACCCTAACACTTCACTATTTATTTTCGTTACTTAGTTAGCATCATCTAGAGAAGCCTAAAATTTTCCGTTTTAATTATTTCCCGATGATTCTAAATGCATGTAAATTGTTTACATAGATAACTGTTTTATTGTTTCACACAAATGATTAAAAATAAATCTTACCCTAATATTTGAGGACTGACGAAGGTCAAAACATCCTGACCGAGCTTCATTAATGCACCAAATAGAAACATTGGACCAAAAGATTTCAGTAATGCTGGTAAAATAGAAGCCTGCTGTTTCTTCTTGCTATGAATAAAAGCCACATGGCCAGTTTGACCAGAGTCTGATTTAAATTGGGCATGGTGACTAGGAGAGGTACTGTAAAGGATGAAACTTTTGGTTTATATTTTATATTAGAAATAGGATAGATGCAACACAGGGAACTCTAAACATAAGCAGTAACACAAGGACAATAACAATATTATCTGTACTCCTCATTCTAACCACAATATTTAGCCCAGGAGTCAGTCTTGTGCGGGAGAGGGCGGCATATTCTTATTATTGCAGGCCGAATTTCTGCCCAGGAACCACTTAGGTGGGGAAATTCTAACCATCATTTAATGCAGGAATGATGGAGACTTGGAGAAACTCATTAATTAGGTTACAAACCTAATTGTATCTACTGCTACAACGCTAACTCTGCTGAGCTACCGTATCGACAAATTTGCTGAATCTAATTAATAAACTTCCACATTCATATATTCGCTATGTGCAAGATCCGTTAAGTGACATCTGGTGTCAGTAATCGGTGAACCCAGTAGCATTTTATATATGTATTACCAAGTATAATAATACAGAAATCCTCAGCAAAATCATTAAACTAACAACAATACAAATGATTTAATTAGGTGTATTTAATTACAACTATTTCTATGTATCAAATTGCGAAAATCAGTAAGTATAATATGTAACTGTATAATTTAAGGAATACAAATGTTGGACTGGGCAGGAATCCAACGCACGATCCTCGGCACACAGGGCCAGCGGTTTACAGCCAAGGCTAGTACGGTATTACAGAAGACAAATCACGGATGTTATTTACAGCACCGGCTAATATGTATACTTCTTTAAGGGGCCTTCACAAAATTCCCTATACCCATTGACAGTACTAAGTAAATGCTGTATATAAGGGATAACCTGTTCGGCTGAATGTACATTTCAAGATATTCTTGATGTCTTGTCATGATATGTACGTTTTTAGATGCCTCCACCTTTCGGACATATCACTGTTGGATTTATTACTAGTGTTTTATAAAATTACTTTTTTTATACTCTAAAATTAAGTTAATTATAACATAATAAAATAAATAATTTTTTTTTAACAGGCTATTATAAACCTGATTTATAGGATTTCTTCCACCGCTGAAGATCATTAACTGGGTATTGGTTTTTATTTACATAAATATTTAAGTGTAGAGGTTCTAGATGTGAACCTTGGAGTCACCTGATGATACTTTAATTTGCTCTGGAAGTGTATTTTATAATTTTGCGAATATCAACAGTTTCTTTTTTGATTTAGATACTATTTAATTTAAAAGCATGAACACAGCTTATAGATAGACGATCGATTCAGTAACGAGGAACCTAAAATACCTTTCCCTATTCTGCAAGCATAATTTTAAGAGATCCTCAAAAGCAGGGTGGAGAACAGCCCTCTTAAGAAGGCCAGATACTAGATATGCATTACATATACGTATAAATGGCGCCAGAAAAAATAATTGATAGTTAATTATTAATTTAAATTACCAAAACTATTGTTTATATATATAGTCTGGTCCATTATCTCTATTTCTTGCTTTTAGGTTAATATATGCACCTATTTGAGTGTTAAACATTTCATCATCCATTCCATCATCCTAAAGAGGCACGGCTGCACGAATTTTCCCACAACCGTAACATGGTTTTGCTCTTATATGTAGGTAATTATTTTTCTATCGCGTTCTTGAACAAAGCAAAATCTTTTACCAGAATTAGAATTATTTCTTTAAATTTAAGTTACATTAACGTGATTAAAAATGCAGAATGGAATGTGTATTTCTTATTTTAAAAATGGTTTAGCGACAAAATCAAACATACACAAACATTCAATAATTAATCTAATCTTTCTAATTCCTCACGATACACACACAACAGTCTCCTAGCACGCAGGATAATGTGATGTAGTTACGAGACATTTCCAATTACTCCGCAACACGGTAAACAGTCAAACAGCAATAGGTAAACAGCAATATCCGCAAAACCGTCAAATATGATACATGCGCAAGTCCGACCAATTTTGGTTCAGTAGCCTGACATACCGTTGTCTGCTGTGTACCGTGTAATTCCTGATTAATCTGATCTTCCTTCTAACTTCATATAGTGCAGTGGATGATTCAGGTTATGGGGGGGGGCCAAATAAACAGTACTGTCATTGCTTGTTATATCAGGCCGTGTTATCCTTCGACCATAAATAGATAGAGCCGGTAAAGCGTATCCCAGATACAGCATTTGTTTACATTGCAAAGGGGGCGCTGTTGACAGTGCGGTAATCTATGATTTCCACTCGGCCACAGTGAATTCACCACTCAGCACCTGAGTGGAAATTTTTAAATATTCAACACGTGTTGGATGTAAACAAACACGGACTACACTGGGTCTACTCTATTTATGATCGAATGTGTTATCAAACACAGCTAAATGGATATGATATCTATGAATTATCATCCTCACCTTTTACACTTTTCCAAAGTTGCTCTGAAATGCTTTTCAAATAAAGGCACCACTTCCTTCGCCGAATCATCATGATTCATGTCCCATAGATCTTCTTGCACCAAAGGTCTGCGAAAACCAGTCCAGGCCAATATGTCAAACCAGGTAAATAACAAACGGGACAAAAAGCTGGCATTTTCTTCTGGGCATGGTTTCTGTATGATATTAAGAATTGTTACTGCTATAAGATTAAATTAAATATTTTTATGTAAAAAAAGTTGCTAAATGATATACCTCTGATTTGGGATACTTGGATTCTCTGGGTGGTTTGTCTGCAAAACAATTCAACAAGAACATCAATATTACCAGAGGATAGTATATCATGTAACTAATATAAGAGTAATATGATTCTGGAGGAATTTCATCTTGTGCACCTCGAATTTCTGTTCGAAATTGGGCTGCTCCGCAGAAAGCAAATAGAAACCAGAATAAGAACAGTAAACCTGATGATGGTAACCCATGTTTTCTATTATAATACAGGAGAACTGCAGAGAGTGCCTAAAAATTATAAAATGTTATTAGACATCTACATTCTACATATACCAATATGTACGTAAAGAAGTAAGTTTTAATCAGTTTCATTGGTCATACTTGCACAATATGTGTAAGATTATGTATATACTTGCACAATATTGTAATATTTTTTTACTTTTAAATAGGCATCTAGCATCAAATAGGCATCTAGCAACTAATGTCCACTACTTAATGATAAAATAAGATTTTATAAACACATGGCAACACCGATTACTGGTAAATCTATTAATGTCATTAAAATATGTTGAAACAAACACTATCTCTACGACAAGAACAAGGTAATTAATCCCTATCTACGAATTGATAACATGTTATTTTCATAAAATGATACTTACGAAACTAAGTAATTTAATAAGTGGTGAATATATATCCACACCATATACCACACCATTATTTGAGGAGGCGGATACAATGGCATTTATTAAATCGGCTAAAGTTAGGACAACCAGTAATCCGGTTATAAGAAGTTTAGATATATTTAGCCAATGCCAAGGTATATTTCTTCGTTTACTATTTACAATATAATAAACTTCTAAACTTGAAAAGGTCCACAAAAATATACATGGTATCCATATTAACACAGTTTTTTCAAAACACTTTGTAAAGTCGGGGTCCTCTGTATGCCATGATAAGGTGCTATTCTGTAAAACAAACAATATATTTGCATTTTCATACAACAATATGTAATTTTTGACATAATTTTGGCAAAAATTGTTGCCTTTTAAAATGCTCACTCAAATATAAATTACAGTGTGATTTGAACACACAATAACGTAATTTGCTACTGTGAAATTAATAATTAGTCTTAAATAAGTTTAAATCTTACCCAAAACTCACTGCCACAAAAATGATCTAACGAGTAATTCGCCATTTTTCAGCAGCCTTCAGCAAAATATTTGCTAAAAAAGAGATGATCCTTTTAAGAATATAGACTTATAGGGACTTAAAGCATGCCACAATTTTCATTCGTATCCGTATCCGTATCAAACTGCGCATGTGCAGAACCGATACGGCGATCCAGATACGATACGAGCTTCGTATCGTGACGGCTACAGAATATCCAGATCATAGATTGATCCAGATCTGATCATAGAGTAAGTCTGCGTGTAAGCACATCTAGTACACCATGGCATCTAAAAGAAGTAGCCAATTTAAAATAACTTCGAAAAGAGAAGGAGCCTTTTTTCGCCAGTAGCAAACACGGATTTTGTTGCGCCAAATTACCAACCAAGATAGCTAATTTGGCGGAAAGTAGCCACATCTGGCAACTCTGATTTCGTATCGTTTCCACACCATAGAAATATAATTTCTATGATTCACACTAATCCACAGAAAAGTTTTATTTCTGACTTCTGTGCTGTGATCGTATCTTGGTGTAATATCTATGATCGTATCGAGTAAACTGTCAAACATTTGAGTGAACATAATAATAGTTTTTTGTTATTTTTTTAAAATTTTCTAAATTTTCTATTGTGTAATTAATCAGTTTCTATTCTAATTGCGACAGATAATGGATGAAACATTAAAAAGAAAAAGAGTGTTTTATACAGAGGACTACGACCTGCTTTTTCTTAAGGAAGGTAGTTGGTCTTAACCCTTTTGAAGATCGGTCGAGGTGGAGTCTTATTAAAAAGAATGTTGATAGGGCAACAGGCAAAGACTTTAAGGCAAAAAGCCTACGAGACAGGGTTAATCTTCTAGCACCAAGAATTCAAGTAAGTGGTAGTTTTGTTTAATTTTATGAAGTGATTAGTGTAGGTCTTAAATTACCTTTAGTGGTGTATTAATTCTTTATTAATAGATCTAAAAAGAAAAACAGAATTTATATACTTTTGTCAATATAATGTTGGTCTGACATGTTGACATTGTTTAGATCTGGTGACTGAATTAAATGATCTTTTAAATTCATAATAAATTAATAAATAAATTTAAATTTTAAATTTTGCAGTTAATACAGGATTTTAAAATATCGAAAACGTGTTTAATATATGAATAACAATTAAATCATCTAAATCGTCGTCCTCATCAATAATAAAAAGGTGATTATTGATAATACGCTCCATACTACAACAAATATTCGAAATTAACAGCACAACAAATTTCGAGGTTGAAAAATATGATAGCACAAGATACCACAGACCACAGTTGAGTAGGAATACTGTGAAGATATGATACGGATGCGTAGAGAACAGCTTTGAACTTACTTTTTCTCAGTACCGTAAGCCGATACGTACCATTTTTTTAGGCTCCGCTTTACGTCCATAATTTATCGTATTCCAAAAATAGAAAAACAATAATATAATTTAACATTCAGGAACATACAATATTATTACTTATCAGTTACCGGCTTTATACTTTTTTACGGATGTCGCATACTAGATAATTTTAAATGCCGATTAAAATTATCTCAAGGAGACCGCGTAAAACCACCTTTACTTTCTCTACAGCTGACCACGACCACCATAAACAACACGAAGTCGAAAAGCGCCAAGTGCTCCAGAGGTCCCAAAAGAGTATAATAATTACTGCTTTCTTTTTGAGTGTCACGTGCACTGGAGCGACCATTGCGCGTACACCACAGAGCTGCTCCTAAAACGAACGGTCGTTTAGGGTGCTTTGTGCTTGAGGCACAGATTATAACGGTTTTCTGTCATGTAAACTGTACGCATTACAACTATTTTATTTCCAACAACTGTATTGGTCTCAGAAACATTATTTGAACAACTGGTTGCTGTAACAATTGCGCTGGTCTCAGTGCTCTCAGAAACATTACTTGAACAACTGCTTGCTGTAACAATTGTGCTGGTCTCAGTGCTCTCAGAAACATTATTTGAAGAACTGCTTGCTCTACTCAAGTTGGCGGTGTTGTCGCCGTGTTTTTGGAGGTTACTCGAGCATGAAATAAAAGAGAGTTGTATAGAGCTATAGAGTTCAAATTATTATATATTATTATTTAATAAAAAAAAACAACCCCACTTTAAACGTACATAACCATAAATTTGGCATAAGTCATAGAAAACGTAGATTTAATAGGTTCTCTATGCATAAGTGCTTGTTGCTCCACCTATTCATCTTGGGCTCGAGAGGGCAGGGGAAGGAAAATTTTGCACCACTGAGGCTTGTAACGCCAACTAAAACGAACATAACATTTTCCAGAGTCAAGTGTTCAGGAGTAGCTCTGCGCTGTACCAGCCCATAAAAAAAAAGCCCTTAATATAAATATAATATATTATATTACCACAGCCACAGAAGAGAGTGCATAAACATTTTATTAAAATGTCTCTGTTTTTATGGGACCGTGGTTGCCAGGCAGCACAGGAACTGTGCTTTGTGACACAACCACAGAGTACCGACACAGAAGAAGCTCCCACTTCTGTGGTACCGACAGCTAACAGCGTGTTTTGACTTTGCACTAGACTTGTGTTATGCAAGGATTTTACGGGTTTTTATTGGTCACATTACGGCACCAATTTCACTGGTTCAAATTTACTGAATAAGGGTCTTTTTGAAGTACGGTTTTATTCGAAACTACATTTTTCTGCATGGTGACTAATAAAATATATTTAAAGAGGGTAAGTATTTTAAATAAATTAATAGTCTTAATCTCTATAGGAAGTATTATTATTGCTATTACATTTTATCAGTTTTGTTGAGACCTCCGTAAGACATGCCGGGGAGAAGAATTTGTGACGTCACGATACTATTGGTCCGGTCACCACATAACGTAATAAACAATATACAGAGGTTTTTATGGGTAAAACTGAATATATTTCAAAACAAACTGTTACTTATGATAAAATAAATTGAAAAGGGGGGGGTTTTCACATCACCATAGAGGTACCCTAATAGACGCATAGGCTCTTAAGGCCTCGCCAATAGCCCTATCTCCACCAAAACCGATTGTGAAACGAAGCTCTAACTATGAAATTTCATTAATTTTCTGTTTGATGTACCTATCCTTATTTTGACTGTCAATTTCATTGTTGATTATTTTTGAATAATTATTAAGGAATATATTGGAAAGAATATACTAGTTTTAGTTAATATTAATTTTAGTGTTTTGTTACATAAAACACATTTTTCTTCATTTCCTCTACATAGGTACTTTTCTAATTTTAAAATTATCATCTCCCGCAAAATGATGTTTTACCTCTCTTTAAAAACTCGCTTTCGTATTTATCTGAAATAAGGTCAGTAAATACATATTTGATAGGCTTGAATAGAAACCTCAAAGAATAATTCCGATGGTTGTTTTAAAGCGCATTGTTAAACTTTATCTTATATTGTTAAATTTTTAAGATATTCGATAACCTCAACAGAGTCGTTTTCAGAAGAGTTGGTCAATTGTATGAAAACATCTGAATTTGTAGTAATGTATATTAAACAATTACAAAGTAAAATTGAGGTACCAAAACACGTACAGTCCATCAACGTGTTAAAATGTATAAATCACATAAAAAAAAATCAGTTATTTTATAATGAACATTTAATACATACTATTGATCCTTATATAAAATTTATAATGATCTATATAATATAAAATATATTACACACATCTAATAAATTATTTAACAAACGAAGTGGTATAATATTTACAAAAAACTGGCAAAAAATACTGATTTGTGTAGGAAAAATATCTACAATATCTAAGTCAGATATAAAATAAATACATACAGATTAAATAGTGAACATAAAGATCACACTGTAGAAATATTAGTATTATGAGGCAAATGTGGAACAATAAACTTTTAAGTAGAAAAATATAAATAATATGAAATGTGACGTTTATATTGGTTAACTCTCGCTAAAGTAATTAAAATGAGATCCAAAATGATTTTATCACTTTTATAAAAATTGATTGCAATTATTGCTGACAATATAGTTATTTCGGATTAAAATTTAAACATTCAGGCTAATCCTGCATCTTTACACATTCCGTGGAATATTGTATCTGAGCTGGCAAGTAGATTTGAGGGTGTATCAAATTCTGCAATCTGACCTTTATCTAACACTATAACTCTGTCGGAATCCATAATTGTATTTAATCTGTGAGCTATGGTAAGTACAGTGCAATTCTTAAATTCTTCTCTAATAGTCCTTTGAATCAAATCGTCTGTTTCTAAATCTACAGCTGCCGTTGCCTCATCTAAAACTAATATTTTAGTTTTCCTAAGGAGTGCTCTGGCCAAACAAATAAGCTGCCTTTGGCCAACTGAGAGATTGTCTCCTCCTTCCGCTACCTCATGATGCAGCCCAGCAGGCAAACCTTAAAAACAGATCAATGATACTAGTTGGAAAGTTTAAAACTCAACAGGCAATTTGCGAGGTTTCCACACTTTCTCCATGTGTCATAACATAACCATAACCTCAAAATACAAATAACATTTCTTTATCACTTATTATAGTAGTCTGACAAACTTGGCAACAAATGTTTGCTCGTCACATATTTTCCAGTCCATGACGTGCATAAGTTTTTGTTTTGAATCGACTCTATAATTTTATTATTGCATTAACTAGAGGCAGGGCCGATTTAGCCATTACGTAAGAAAGGCACTTGCCTAGGGCGACAAAAAATACGAATTAAATATAATAAAAAATGTAACAAAGAAAAAAGAAATAAAGAAACACTCAAATAAATACGGAATATAAATACTAAATAATGAAACACTGTGGTTCGAGAGCTAGAAGCACTTAAAATATATAAAATTTACAATTTACGAAGAAGCTAAAAATATATTACAAAATCATTGAGACATAGGAATAAAGAAGGTAGAAAGTAACGAAGAAATATTCAGTTTGATGACAGTGTGATGATGGATACTTTTCAACCAGAGATGAAATAAAAATCGGAACATTTTGTCATAACCGATACATTTACTACAGATCTGAAACGGCCTCTGGACGCTTACCAACGAATCTATGAGCGACTTTATGTCCTCACAAATTTATGGGTCTTTATGGAAAATAAAACAATAATTAAAAATAGGAAAAAGTTAATCAGTATTTACGCAAAAGATATAAATATTTTGTTAATTTATGAGTGCATTAATTTAAAAGTATATTGAGGGAACAAAATAAAATCTCCATTGGAAATTTGCAAGTATTTGAGAGAAAGGATTAAAAGAAACATTTCCATGTTGTCTTCCCATAGCGAATTTATTTGGTAATTCCATTGGTAATACGTGAAGGATCTGAAGTATCATCTTCAAAACTATCAAGGATTAAAAACAATTTTAGATCTACCATGATGTAAATGTCTTATTGCTCTATCTATTTTGTCTTTGGAATGCGACATAAAAAATATAAGTTATGATCCACTTATAAATAATGATTTTGCCAAAGAAAAACCTAGGGAGAAAGCTTTTAAAATATAATATTTATTTTTATGTGCAACATAATGTTGTATGGACACCTTGTTATAAGTTATCTTTTACAAACTGTTTTATCAAAGTTATTATTATAACATGTTTTTTGTTTTTATTGCGAGAGTTGAAGTCTTTCTTTATTGCTAATAAAAATATGCTGTTATGATAATTTCAATTTTTAATTATATAAAGGGGCGGCAAAAGATAAAGCCTTGTGTACCAACATGCGTTGACACGCCCTTGACTAGAGACTCAGTAACAACTTAAAGCAATTTTCTTCTAAATTGAAGAAAGTACACCCACCCTCAACTATGGTAGCTCCATAGTTTAGTACTCTCCAAATGTTTTAGTATATGGTTTGTGATATTATAGTCGCGTCCCTATCTAATCAATTTTACGATCTTAAAGTAAGACTTGCTTGCATCTCAATATAGGTAAAACTAATTTTGAGTGGCTAAATTTATTTTGTTTTATTAAGTGATCACCATTTTAATTTACCATTTTAAATTGAATAAACCTGTGCTGTGAGCGAAACGAGATCTGTTATTTTATTAATGAGTTAGAACCTCCAAAAATCTTGCCATTCGTAGTGTAACTGGTTATATGTTCTTCTTCGTTCCAGTTCCAGGTTTGTTATTTGAGTATACAATTGAGTTTTAATAATAATAATAATTATATACAAGTACATTTTTATACAAACCTTTGATGAATGCCTTCAGATGGGCATGTTCTAAGGCTCTCCAGATATCATCATCGCTATTATTATTAAATGGATCCAGATTCATTCTAAGTGTGCCAGAGAAGAGAACGGCATCCTGGGGAATAATTGTTAAACGAGATCGTAAAGTGTGCAATCCTAGTTCTGCTATATTCACTCCATCAATGAAAATTTCTCCGGCAGCTGCTTCTATAATCCTACAATAAATATTGTGGATAAAAGGGAAATAATTTAGCAACAATTGATTAAATTAATTATAGCTATTCATAAATATTGCCATATGGTTAATAAATACCTGAACAAAGACAATGTTAAACTAGATTTTCCAGCACCTGTTCGGCCAACAATACCAATTTTCTCTCCGCCTTTAATATGGAAGCTGACACCAGCCAAAACTAAGTCAAGACCAGGCCGATACCTAACAGCATAATTTCTGAATTCGACAGATCCATGCTCAGGCCAAGCTGCAGGTGGATTTTTATTAGGTATTTCCCAAGCAGCTTCTTGGGGAGCTTCACCATACTCCTTGATACGTTCAACGGCTACGATGTTAGTTTCAACGTCGGAACTCATTCTAACCAACCAATTAAGGGTTTGGGTAATCTAAAAAAATACTTAGGAGTTAATGTTGAACAATGAAACTGAAAATGAAGCATGGCTTTAGGAACTTTCCACTTCTTGTTAACAAGTGCGAACTTTTTATAGAAACTAAGAGCTCTACATTATGATGAGCAACAAATGTAACCAGGGAGGGAAGGATACGTTGAGTGTAAGTTTCAAATTCGATGGAACCAAATACACAGAGCTAATCGAATGAAATTATCAATTGTGTGACTTGGAAATATCAGACATAATGAAATGCCCGTGTTATACTCAAGCAGTGAAGAGATGCAGCTGTCTAGTAACGGTAGTGTTGATTTGAGTGTGTGCATGGTAAACATGGCTTTATACAGCTACAATAGAGTCATGATAAAGAGTCAAAGTTCAGTACAAAAAAATATAGTGTGTTGCAAAAGTAACGGATAAATTCAATATTTCTTAAGACTGCCATTTCTATCTAAAATCCTCGGACATGTCGATTTTTATTTTTAATTCCGCTTATTTTGTGTAATATACAATAAGATAGCACTCTAGGTGTTCCGGATGTGAATCTGGATTTTGTTATTGTGGATCCGGATTGTTATCCGGATGTGGATTTGGACATTGATATTTTCCTTGCAGCAGTATGGTATTTTTGGGTACTCGTAGAGTTGTCATGATTAAATTTTTATTAATTCGTTCAAACCTGTTTCTCAAAATAAATATAAAGTGTGCTATATTGCCGAACTCATAAAGACTCGTCTACAAGAATCTGCCGGAAAAATATATTATTGCCATTTAAAAAAATTATAGATGGCGTCACATCCGGAACACCTAGAGCGCCATCTTATTGTATATTACATCAAAATAAGCGGAATTAAAAATAAAAATCGACATGCCTGAGGATATCAGACGGAAACCTCAGTCGTAAGAAATATTGAATTTATCCGTTACTTTTCTAATGCACTGTATAATACCAATGCAGGTAGGGTGGAAGGGGGGAAACGCAAGTTGCAGCTACCTTCATGGCATGGCACCGGATACATATATGGAATTCTGGGTCTTATTATATTTTTCTAATTTTTATATATAATGTTTATACCCGCTAAACAGATTCAAATATAGGGATTTTTTTGTGAGCCTATAAGGGTGTTCAAAATGGTCAGTAGATAAATTCAATTATATATAATATTTTTATTCGCTTTTGAGGAATATTATATATTTAAGAAGAATGAAATATTGTATATAAGGAATTTATACAATGTAGATATTTTAATAACTGGTAGAAATACAACTGTTTTAATAACCAATATATTTTAGATGCATACGGTCCGCACATTACAGATATTCGTCTTAACGATATACAAGTAGTAATTCTTACCTACATGTCTTACCTACATGTCACAAGACTAACACAGATAGATTGCAAGAGTGGGTTCAAGAGGGTGAACCTGAGGGACATATTATACCGAGGGTATAGATGCTGTTGAATTTATCGACATTATAATAAACTAAATTTACACTGCAAAATTTCTTTTCTTCCCATTCAAAGACGACTAATCATAGAAGAAGCATATCTATCCCGAATAATTACTGAAACTCGTTGGATAGTCAAGTCAAGAAATGGAGACTTAAAGTCAATATTCACTTTTTAGGGATATGATGCAACAGTGCATACCAATGCAACACTTCACATAGGAGAAAGTCTCTGGATAAACATGCAAGACAATGACCTTGAGCCATTTCCAAGGATAAATAAAATTATGAATACCGGTGACTAAAAAATTTTGGATCATATCAAGTTAAATTATTTCCAGGATATATTCAAGACGCAACAAGTCGAAATGTAAACAAAGAATTTGTGTTTCAGTCAGTTTAGTATGATCAAAAGATATATTATATTTATGGTTCAGTCAGTCAGTTTAAAAATTTACTTTTTATAACTTGAAAAGCAAAATGTTGAACCCATTTAGGGTATTTACTGTACTTGCAAAGAGCAGGCGGCAAGAGCCACAGCAATGGAGAAGCAATAACATGTAAGTGTTATGTGCCATTGCGGAATCGCTCCTTGACAGGTCTATATATACGATCTGTTCGACCCACTGATAGTGGTTCGATCTCTCTTAAATGGACACGCCTTCAACAAGCTGATGTTCAAACGCATGCTGGGAGACAGATGTGCGAGAGATGCTACTTTCTGATGCTTCTCATTATGGCATTTATTTTCTAGTTATATCAACGAGCAGATACTGTATTTACTCTATGGGTATATAGTTCAGTGCATGCATTGCTCAACAAAAGTACTAGAGGCCTATCTAATACTAGCTCAATAGCCGATTATAGTAGAGCTTAATCTAAGGCCAAGCTAATTATCCTGCTAATTTTTTTTCGGATCAATGAACAACTCTTACGGTGTTGGGGGAAAACTATGTTTGGTAATACATTCTAAACCTAACAAGTAAAAAATGATAAATTAATAGATAGATAATCTAAGTTCATTAGTTAACCAAGGAAGATATGAATTACCTGCAATGAATAAGTGATTGACAGACCAACTAATCCAGGAGCCAGATTTCTTCCAAGAACGGCAAATAATGCTGCAAACAATATAATTAAGTTGCCAATCATTTCCAATCTTACGGCTAACCACCGGTTAGATATAATGCTTGGATAGTAGCAAATCTGGTTGACATCCACTTTATGTTCTGATTCTTGCATAAATCTCTCTTGTTGGCAATAAGCTCTTATCGCTTGTACACCTGTCACAGTTTCACCAAAGTGCGAATAAATTGGTGATCGTGACACAGATTCCAGCCTTTTTAATTGTCGCGATGAGGCCACATAAAACCGTTGAATGAAGTAGTAAAGAAATCCAATAGGTATAATTATGGATACAAACAATGGAGTAGAGCAACTTATCACAACTACTGTGCCTATGACCTACAACATAGAGGAGTAATATGGGTTTTACGGGGGTATTTATATAAAAATATGTTAGTGGTTAAGGACATTAAGCAAAGCAGTTATATATATTTGCAAGTTTTTCCAAAAACCGATCCCAAAATAGCACATTAGTGTAAATAGTTAAAACACAGGAACACAATTTTGTCCATTATAAATAGATAAATTACACAATGAATAGAGGAAAAAACAAATAATATACAAAAATTAAAGATGATCGTTATCGTGTAACAAAAAATTGGACTGTAAATGAAGTATGTATACATTGTGATGTTGTAAATACATAACTTATATAATGCACTTATTGATACCTAGCTTTTACTACCTAATTCATTGATTAAATGTATTATATTATTATCAACAAAAGATTCATTAAATCATTCATTCAATGCTAAAGCCATAAGCGGAAAAATGTAAATATTCACACTTGCATTATTCTCATTGCACTTGATCTAAAACTCTATCTAACCTTATCAATAAACAAAAACAATTTATACAAAGTTCATTCTCCTTCTGTAAACCTAACTAAATTATATAAAATATATCCAATTGTGACAGATTAAAACGACTTTATTAACTCCATAACAAATGTAACAAATAACATTTTTCTAATTTTGGCATGTAAAGTGAGACTTTTCAAAACCCTTTGACGTTAGGAAACGTCTTACTTTTCACAACCAGTTATGAAAAGTAAAATATTACGCAACTGGTTGTGTGAAGTTTATTTCATAGTAGGTTATTTAGACCTGACAAGCTATGAAAGTGACAAGCTGTCACACCGTTACAACCTACAGGATTGTTTTTAAACATATAAAATTCACAGTTTTCTTCTCATAAAATACAAAATTGGTGATAATCAGAAAAAAATGTATGTATGAAACACGTTGGGAGACACTATTTTGTATAACTCGCATCCTTTTGCGGAACGCGTTATACAAATCTGCTCGTTACACAAAATATAACTTTGTAATTAAATGAATATTTAATTATTGTACCTTATCGTTTCGATCACAGTACCTTGTCAGTCCAGGTGCTGTATATACCGAATAATTTCGTATTTTCAAGTAGAAATAACTACTACTGGCTTGCCACATTTTTCTTTAAATTTAACATATCAGCGAAGAGCACTTAACTTATATTTCTATGTTTTTTATCATATAGTTTTAATTTGCATACCATTTTCTTGTATTTACTGCTAATTTTACAGATTTTTATCTGTCATATTTGGGAATGGTATATCAAATTTGACGTAGTTTTATTATTTCTTAAAATAACTCACTGTTATACATACACACACACACATATTATATATATATATATATATATATATATATATATATATATATATATATATATATATATATATATGTATATATATATATTGCATATATTTATCTTTCATATCCTTTTGATATATTTCATTAATTTAAATAACTTATTGATTAACTTAATTATTTGATTAATTAAATACCTATTCACCTGTGGCTTGAATATTTTATTTTTCATTGGTTTTAATATCTAATTAAAACTGATAATTTTTTATCAATTAATTCTATTAAATTATTTTAATTAACTGTTTAATTTTGCCTAAATTTAAAATTTTACTCTTGATTCCTCGCTCAAGCGTGAAAATTCAGCCATATTCTCTTTCTTTCAAATTTTATTGTAAAGATAAACCTGATACTGGTAAATTCTTCTACTGACAAGACGACCAAGAAGCAATTGCTTAAGGGACCAAGCTGCCCAGACCATTGCCTTAAGTCCTGAAAGCTAGACTGGAAGATATCTCCTCCAGTTGTTGGTAAATTACAGTTCTGCTGGATCTTCGATTTGGCATAGATAGCCGCACCCTAGGATCCTAGGCTACGTCCACATTCCACGAGGAGATCTCCAGAATCTGCCTTATAATACCTTGTGTCTTATTATTTTCCACAGGATGTTGGATTTTTTCAGCTTGACATAGAGTCAAGAGTTTTTGCTTCCATTTTATTGTTTTGATTTAGAGCCCTTCAGGCTCCTTTGTAATTTTTATACATATATATTTAGTGTCAAATTTAACTGTGAACCTATACACTAGGTGTTTAATTATTTATTTGTAATATATTGTTTTTATAAAATATCTGTTTTATTTCATTCAGTGAAGGTCAGATTAACAGATGGTTACAGCTGATAATTATTGTTTTACATTTCTGCGGTCTGCCGTACTCCTTCAGTACTGCTGACCTGGTGTCCAAGTATTTTGTTATTAATAAAATATAAATTAAAGGCAGCCGATAAAAACATAATAAAAAAACATAAGTAACTCCTGGATGAGAGGCCATTAATTAAGGTAAAACTAAATAAAAGGTAGGGGTGTTATACATTTATCAATTTATGTATTATGTATTATATCCACGTCACTTAACTTGGCTTTAATTATTATGTCACTTAAATTGTTACAAATCGTGTGCACTGTGGGATTAGGAATTAAAAAATGATGGCCAATTAGACTTTTGATTTACGATTTTGAATTTCTTTTGTTACTTTTTGTTCAATAAAGTAAAAATAAAAGCTTATAGCCTTTCGCCTATCCAAGTTTATAGCCTATCCAATCAAAATTAGATTAGGCTTATGGGGGGCTTTGCCAGCTAATTTAAAAAAGGATGTTATAAGGCGGTTATGTGAAAATCGATGCCATAGAAGACACCTTACTAGGGAGCGTAACATACTGCCAAACACAGCAGCACACAGAAGTATGCAGCCCAAGATCAAATTTCTCTTCATGATTTTTTTTAATCTTCACATTTGACCTCAAAATCGTTTAAACTAAATAAATCAATTTCATATTATCATAGAAAATTAATTGTGGTATTTTGATTTAGGATGGGTTTTAATATATGGGACACATAAGTTACTGTAAATAATAATTATTTAGTATAGTCAATTTAAACATTGTACACACATAAACACACAAATGATTATTAATTCATGATGATGTTCACTGCTTTTTAAAAATACAATGAAAATAATGTTTTAGCAAGGAGTTAAAGGTGTATTTTCGACAAAATGGGATTTGTGTACTATTTCAATATGTGGCACTACTCGTGCCCATTGATAATAATTATTATTACAGGGACTTTGTAATGATATTTCATGTCGCAAAATAATCCTTTCTACTTTTGTATATGGTTGAGAAAATCAAATAAACTGATGTTTTCTTTACTTTTTTGTATTGTGACCCTTTTTTTTTGGTATAATCTCAATTAACAAAATATAACAAAAAATCTCAATTTCCTATTCAAATCTCATTTGCAATAATTATAAAATGTCTTAAATTAATAGCAGTGACTTTATGTATTGGGGAAACTTCTAGTAAATTTTTAATGTGATTATTTATTATTATCAGTTTATAAGAAACCGATAATAACTATTATTTAAAGTCTTTAAGTCTATTTGATAATTTTCATTTGCTAGTTGAAGTTTGTTTATTTAATGGTTCTTTTAGTAAGTCGGATTTAAGATAGACAAATTTTTGTACATCAGTTAATTGCCTATTGTTATCAATTAGAGCTTTACATAAATCTTTGGACGATTTCCATTCTTCAGATTTTCCTGCAAATGAAACTTGGCAATTTTACTTGGGTATTTAAATGCTGCGGGGGAGGGGGCTGCTGTGAGCTCATAGCTTGATTCATAGGGGTTTCCGTATTTAAATTTAAATTTTGAAGTTTAGTTTTTAGTGCCGCATGTACCGAATAAAATTTATCTTCCAGGTCAATTCGAACTTGTTCGTGGTTATCGTCCAACTCTTGTATTTGGTTTTGGAGATATCAGAGTACTTTTCAAATGCCTTAACTAACCCTACTTCTCTTGTTACATATTCATTTATATCAATGTCCCTATCTACTTTTAACTAACTAAACATGAACATCTAACTGGGTATTTTTAAATAAAAACGTAAACTTTTTGTTGTGATAAGTTGAAGGAAGCACAAAAAATGGTCTCTGAACAAGCGTAAACGAAACAGTTATGATATTCTGACCTTGATTCGTTGTAGCCAATGAATGATTTCTTGATTCGTTGTAGCCAATAGCAATCGAGTATACTGGTCTTATAGGGTGTTGCGAGTGGCGAAATGGACAGCGTTGGCGCGAAACACTGCACGTGCCTTGCTTTCAAGTGACCTTACAAAGCAAACGGAACCTATTTGGCGGGATTTTTCACTGTACATACACTGATTATTTTTATATGTAGGGTGACCAGGAACTAATTTATAACTTGAGATTTTCTGATGTCTGCGGAGAGTCAGCGGGCTGCTTCTTTTCTATGGGGATTTAGCAAGTTATTTTTCTCATGAGACTTGTGAGGAAACCAATGTATACGTTGTTTTTCTAAGGAGCTCATAGTATTTTACCTGTGAGGAAACCAATTTGTAAAAAGACCATGTAGTTGTATTCTGTAATGTAGAACCTTGTATTTCTAGGCATTGAGCTCGTACCATGTGTTTATATCCAATGAGTTAGGACCGATGTTTTTATATCCGGTGAGGTAGGACCATGTTCTTATAACCGATGAGCTAGGACCATGTTCTTTTTAGCTCCTGTAGTTGTTTTAATAAGGGTGGGGGTATGGACTGTATTTCCTTGTACGTGGTCATAATTAATACGATTCACTGTTGTTTTTTAAAACTTCTTTACTTTAATAACAATTAAAGCATACATTTATACTTAAACTAGAATACAACATTTAGGTATGACACCTTTTTCAAGGCTGACCGGAGTCCAGAGTTGGAAAACACCGCGAATCAACCCTTCGAGCATGTGCATTGCATCTCATCGCTACACGCTTGTTACCAACACCAGGCGCAAAATATTTGAAACTCAAATTTAAAAGTACCTACTCACAACAACCAAACTAAGCTACTCTAAAAGCTAAAAGGATATATATAGGATTGTATATAAAAATCCAACGTGTGTACAAAAAAATGTTCTGTACCTCAAAGAAGCAGTACAATCCATCTGAAACGTACCATGGTAGGCTACTATCCAATACTTCTATATCTTTAGAAAAACGGGATAATATTCGTCCGAGAGGGGTAGTATCAAAAAATAACATAGGAGAACGTAAAACTCCTTTGATTAGCATATGATGTAATGATACGGCCGCTGCAAGGCAACCCAGACTCGGTGCCAATTCAGAAAAAACAGATGATAGAGCTGAAATGTTTAAAAATGTACTTATTAAAAGGTGCTTGTGTTTAGACCAAAGCTGACACCTCTGTTTGCATGTTACTCCTGTCAAATCTTTGTTTCTGGATGTTAGATGAAGCCTTACTGTGCTGCTTTTTTAAGACTATGATGTTAGTATATGGAAGGAAAATGAAAGTATGATGATATTGTTAGTGCGAAGCTAATCTGATTACAAAATGAAGTATTGTACAATTACTTACACTATTGTAAACATTGAAGTCAACTAATGGCTTTTGAAATGGATAACTTGGTAAATCAGTGATTCTAATTACTTTTACGGGATGTAAAACTTGTACATTACGTAAATTTTATAATAAAAAAACCCCAAAACAGTTAAATACCATCACCCAATATTTCGTTAACATTTATATTTAATGCATATAAAACCATATAAAAAAGTCACATAACATTTTAGCGCTAGCTCAATGTTCCATTTATATAATGTGTCTACAGCTTACGGTTATCATGTTGAAATAAAATTTCTGTATTTTTAGTCGGTTTGCAATGTCATCTGTCAAATATAATATGATTAGCTCACATTACCACATGTCATTGTGTCAAATGAGTTATAGATGCAGTAAACAATTATCAATTCATAAATAAAATTTTAAAAGTAACTGTTCTACGGTCAGTGTACAACGGCATGAAAAACAAGTAGAATAATAAGTGTTTGCATTGTATAAAAATTTAGTCAAATCAGTCCAAACAGGAAAATCAAACATCGAACTTGATATAAATTCTTAAGCGACCTTTTTTCACGGTATATCCTTTAAACATTATATCATTTAGAGAGTACCCGGTAGATGTTTTCGTTGATGCGTTGTATACTACTCTTAATTTTGTGGTTAAACTTTCGAATGACACAATGATGAGGCATGAAATATTTATTTTCGTATTTTTCGTTTCTTAGGTTAAGCGGTACAAATTTTGCATGACCTAGGGCCACATATTCATCTATAAAGTTTATATTCCGCATATAAAATTTGCTTTATATTCCGCATATAAAATTGGGATTTTTGTGTAACCGTTTTTCCAAATAATAAAACCTGTTACTAGCTATTCTATACGACTCTCCCAATTTCAAATGTTCATCTTTACTGTGTAGCGGTAAGTCGACCTGAAAGGCACCTTATTCTAACTGTTTTGTTGTACCTATAAAAATATTTTCACATTGTTTACCGTCGTTTATTCGGGATTTCTTCCAACTGCCAAAACAAAGGAATTAGTTCGTTAATATCACTTGTTCTTGGAAACAAAGAGACACTCAAAAGTGATGTCATTTGATTTGAAATTGGGCCTGCGATTATCCAACCCAAATGACTAAGGCAAGGCACTACACTTGCCTTGCCTTCAAGTGACCTTGCAAAGAAAACCGAACACGGAACCTATTTGGCGGGATTTTTCACTGTACACACACTGATTTTCTTTATATGTAGGGTGACCAGGAACTTCTTTATAACTTGAGACTTTTTGATGTCTGCTTCGGCAGAGATTCAGCGGGCTGCTTCTTTTCTATGGGGATTTACCGAGTTATTTTTCTCAGGGGCTCACAGTATGATACTTGTGACTTGTGATGAAACCAATGTATTTGTTGTTTTTCTAAGGGGCTCACGGTTTTACCTGTGAGGAAACCAATAATTTGTAAAAAGACCATGTAGTTGTATTCAGTAATGTAGAACCTTGTATTTCTAGGCGTTGAGCTCATACTATGTGTTTATATTCAATGAGTTAGGACCGAAGTTTTATATCCGGTGAGCTAGGACCATGTTCTTAAATCCGGTGAGCTAGGACTAGGTTCTTAGATCCTGTAGTTGTTTTAATAAGGGTGGGGGTATGGACTGTATTTCCTTGATTCTTAATAACAATTAAAGCACACATTCATACATAAACTAGGATACAACATCTAGATACGAGACCTTTTTCCTTTTTCAAGACTGACCGGAGCCGGAAAACATCCGCGAATCAACCCTTCGAGCATGCGCACTGCATCCCATCGCTACACGCTTGTCACCAACACCAGGCGCGAAACATTAATAATTCAAACTTAAAAGTACTCACAAGAGCCAGACTAAGCTACCCTAAAAGCTAAAAGTATATATCTAGGATTGTATATAAAAATCCAACGTGCGTACAAAAAAATGTTCTATACCTCAAAGAAGCAGTACAATCCATCTGAAATGTACCATGGTAGGCTACTATCCAACGCTTCTATATCTTTAGAAAAACGGGATAATATTCGTCCGAGAGGGGTAGTATCAAAAAATAACATAGGAGAACGTAACACACCTTTGATTAGCATATGATGTAATGATACGGCTGCTCCAAGGCAACCCAGACGTGGTGCCAACTCAGAAAAAACAGATAAGAGAGCTGAAATGTTTAAAAATGTACTTATTAAAAGGTGCTTGTGTTTAGACCAAAGCTGACATCTCCACATGCATGTTACTCCTGTCAAATCTTTGTTGCTGGATGTTAGATGAAAGCCACACTGTGCTGCTTTTTCAAGACTATGATGTTAGTATATGGAAGGAAAATTAAAGTATGATGATATCGTTAGTGTGAAGCTAATCTGATTCCGAAATGAAGTATTGTACAATTATTTACAGTATTGTAAACATTGAAGTCAACTAATGGCTTTTGAAATGGATAACTTGGTAAATCAGTGATTCTAATTACTTTTACTAGATGGAAAACTTGTACATTACGTAAATTTTATAATAAAAAAAACCCAAAACAGTTAAATATCATGTCTCAATATTTCGTTACAATTTATATTTAATGCATATAATACCATATAACAAAGTCACATAACATTTTAGAGTTAGCTCAATGTTCCATTTATATAATGCTTCTACAGCTTATGGTTATCATGGTAAAATAAAATTTCTGTATTTTTCGTCGGTTTGCAATGTCATCTGTCAAATTTAATATGGTTGCTCACATTACCACATGTGGCAAATGAGTTATAGATGCAGTAGATAATTATCAATTTATAAATAAAATTTTGGACAGTAACTGTTCTACGGTCGGCATAGAACAGCACGAAAAACAAGTAGAATAATCAGTGTTTGCATTGTATAAAAACTTAATCAAATCAGTCCAAACAGGAAAAATCAAACTTCGAACTTGATATAAATTCTTAAGTGGCCTTTTTTCATTCCAGTCAGTGTATATGCACAAACTAAAATACTTTCACAGCTAATATATACAGTGTAACCTTCATAATCCGAACATACAATATTCTGAACCTCCAATTATCTGAATGAATGATAGTTTTACGCTAGACCCTCACTATCGTAAAACTATTCGATCCAGTGCTAATTTATTTCTAAAAACATAGTCTAATAAAAATTTACATAATCTAGTAAAATTAGAGCTCTTAAAGGTAATTCCGATATTACCACACATTCATACCCTAAATTGTACTCGTCACATTTTTCAGAATCACTTCTTACTACAAACTCTTACACTGCTGTAACTTACCCATTATATTATTTATAACCATTATATTCTTACTAACACAAAACATAATATTTATAATGAGATATGGTATAAATAATGTGAAATATGTAATAATGATAGAACAAAAATTACAAACAAAAGTTGTTATATATATATATATATATATATATATATATATATATATATATATATATATATATATATATATATATATATATATATATACATATATATATATATATATATATATATATATATATATATATATATATATATATATATATATATATATATATATATATATATATATATATATATATATATATATATATATATATATATATATATATATATATATATATATATATATATATATATATATATATATATATATATATATATATATATATATATATATATATATATATATATATATATATATATATATATATATATCATGTGGAAGATCGTGTTATGTACCGACAAAACAGCAGAGAAATAAGCAACATAAATATAATTAGTAACAAAATTAAACTAAATATAAACCTACCCGTACGAGATTTGAAATTAACATTTGAAAATTCATAGGCAGTCTTTGATCAACGCCATTTATGTCATTTGAAAATCTCCCTAATATACGTCCGGTTGGTGTAATATCAAAAAATGCTGACGGTAACTTCATGACATTTTGCAAGAGATATTTGTGAAGTGTTATAGCTGCATCTAAAGTTGCTTTAGCGAATATCACGTTGGTAGCTATTAAGCAGCACACTAGAAACAAAGTGTTAAGAGTGCTTTTGTTATAATTATTAATACTTGAAACTTGACATGATTACTTGATAAGAATATAATTTTTTCATATAGGTATTAAATTATAATGCATAGTGGCAAACCCACTGTAGGTATCTAAAAAAATAAACAGGAAAATATAAAAATTGAAAAGGTGGGAACTATAAACCTTGTAGAAGAAAATGTGATGATTCCTGTTTTTAAATATAACTGCTGTAAAATTATATGCTGACTTTTTTTGAAAGGACTATGTAACTTCGTAACAATTACAAGGAAGCTCGACATCAATATCTGATATATCTTTAGAAAATCGACTCAGTATTCTACCAATGGGGTACATCTCAAAAAAATACATGGGCTGACGCAGGACACTCTTTAGAAGACTTTTGTGAATTTCAGTGACAGCGTTTAATGATGCAAGCGTTAAATTTAACTCTGATGATCGAACAGATATTGCTACAAATGTTATTAATATTAGTTAAAACTTAAAATATAATTTCAGGCAAAGCAACTAAACCACAAAAACCAAACTTTATTATTACTATTATCAGAAAAGCAACCAACATAATAACGAACAAAAATTAAACAAAAACAACAGAAATAAAATTATTAACACTCATATTTAGATAGAACCAAGAAGTTATATATAAAATCTGAGAAAAACGTAAAATGAATAAGTGTTTATTTTTTAAATAAAGGTAGATGTTATTTTATAACTTAATAACGTAAATATGTTAGCAATATAATAACAATAATAAACAAAAACAAAAAAAACTGTCTCAACCAATAAAAAACATACTGTTTCGTTTTATAAATGTGATATTTAAAAAATCAAAAAATATTATCTGGTATGGTACCTACGTATCAACCCTTATACTTCCTGAAATAGTCACTTTTACGTCTTTAGAGATTATAACCATGACCATGAAATTACGATTGAAAAAATTTTGAAATAATAACGACACTTAAGTATCAGACTGGTTGGGAAATTGTAGGTACACATAACGACATTAAGCAATAATCCAATAAAAAACATTTAAAACAATCACAGGCATTTTAGCAAACAAGACACAATTAAAATATACTTTTTTCTTTATTGATAACTTTATCATTTTATATATATAAATACAAAAGTCTGGGACATGTGAAATATCCTAAAATTGTATGTATTTGTAGAAGCGCTCCGACACATTGATTTATATTTTTGACTTTCCATCTTTGGCATTATTTTACCATCCATTATATTACCATTATATTACCATCTTTGGCAATAGCATTTTTGGAATGATGTCTGTACTATACTCTGTATACTTGCTAGTTCAAAAATGACGCTGGTTAGTAGTATTTTTGCAAAAATATACAATTTATGAGGGATATTTCATGAGGGGTATTTCATGTGCTCCAGACTTTTTACATCCGGTATATTCCCACTCTATGTCCCAAGTGATCTGGGGCATTTTAAATCTTAATTTAGTGTCTCAAGAATTTTTGCATGCTTTAATAATCAGCATTATTACCTGGTCAAAATTATCACTCATGCATTTCATGAAATTTGGTTAAACCAGTAAAAAATATACAAATCATAATTCCTTTGGGATTATATTCCCGTTTTACAAATTTGCTTAATATAACTTTGACCTCTGTTAAACAGTGTTTTCACTAACCGAATAAAAACAAGTGATCCAGGCCCTTAAAGTCATTGGCAAAACAGAATCCAAAGTGTCAACATCTCCGGAAAATCTATTTAAAATCCGCCCAACGGGTGTAACGTCGAAAAACAGCGGGCAAGGTGCCCTCAATACATTTGATAGTATCACTTTGTGTAACAATATTGACGCTTTCAATGTTCCTATGTAAAGTGACAGTGCCGCAAAAAATATCACTATAACTGAAAACCCAAAAAATATATTAGAACTAAATCATATAACTAAATAGTATATAAAAAGCATAATAAATCAAAAAGTATAAAAGCGGTAAAAAGCAGCAATGCAATATAAAAGCCTTAAAGCAACAAAATGAATATAGAAGAGATGAGTTGATTTCCTACCAAAGCTGTCCTATTTAGGTTAGTTACTGCTGTCGAAGCTTATTTGAAAGCCAGAAATTGGAAGTTATCCACAGCATTAAAAAATTAAGTCATTTGTCTTAAATAATGCCATCTGTAAATAATGAAGTGATATTTTACAGCTGCTGCTAAAATAAAGTCCTTACAGGCAGTATTAGTATATCATTTGTATATAGCCACTTTATGGTCCAAAAGTGGAATTGATTACTTGGTTTACCTATTAGAAAAAATATTTAATTAGATATTAGTTCTAGTCCAGTAATTATAAAAATTTCCATTGCAATAAATGTTATCTGATATATTTCTCCAGTAATTGTTAGTTGGGGGGTTGTACATTATAAAAGTACGAAAATCGGTTCTGGGGGTGTTGCGCAACCACCCCAAAAAACCACTCCTTTGTTGAGAAAAGCCGTATTTCGCTAACTCGTTAACCGTTGAGGATATCAAAAATTGCTTATTATAAAAAAGAAAGCTTCACTAATTTCGTAAAAAAAAGTTCTCTCTTATTTTTTTTGCATATACCATAGTTTTTGAGAAAATAAATATTGAAGAAATTCTAAAATTTGTATTTTTATGTGCACGTATTTTCGCTTATTTGAAATTCTTTGCGCGGGGCCTATAGAAAAAATTTAATTTCGCGAAAACTAAGCAGCTAGGAAGAAAAACCATAATGGGTTTTCAAGGGGATATAAAATAATTTCAATTGTTGCCATTTTTGATGGTTATTGATATTTGTCAGTATATAAAAATAATATTATAATATAAAGTTATAAATGTATTAGTTTTTAGTTCATGGTAGTACTTTGATGTAGACAAAGTTTGGAATAAATATTAACAAAATTACCAGCATGTTGAAATTAGCCAAATTGTGGCTAATTATATCTTATGATTTATATATTTTGGCTATTATATCTTTCGATTTTTTCGAAAACTATGACATACAAAAAAATACAAGGCCACTTTTTTAGTGGTTTAGTAAGAAAATTAGTTTCACTTTCTTTTTATACAAGAAATTTTTTGATATCTTCAATGGTTAATGAGTTATTAGCGAAATAATGGTTTCCTCACCAAAATGGTGTTTTTTTGGGTGAGTTCTGGGGGTAGCCCCAGAACTGATTTTTGTGGTTTTATGATGTATAATCCCTCCACTAACAGTTACTGAAAAAATAGTTAACATCAGATAACATTTTTTGCGAGCTTCTGGTGTATTTTACTTTAACGCCTCTGCACTATTCTGTCAATCAACACAATTTTTAGTGAATAAAAAATTTGGGATATTATGCGAATCTGAGAAAGACAATTGTGCATATATAAACTTTCTCCGGTTCAAATAGTTTAAGGCAACACTAATTGAATCTGCTATATTCACCAATGCCTTAAACTCGTTTTACTGATATGCATATGTATTGGTCCTAATAAAATTCTATTAGATATTGCTCAGTATCCAAGATCCCTTATATATTTCAACTTGTCATTTAACTGATTTAATTTGCTATGGTAAATACTGAATCAATGGAATTTCCATTATAATGTATTAAGTGTAGTATAAATACAGATTATCTTTCATTCAAGCCCTATTTCAACGGGTTCCATCCAAAGTCCAAATCCACGTTTTTTTTTCTCACACCCCTACTATAAGAGCAAATATCATTTAAGTGGTAAAATAGACAATACAAACCCTTCGATCAAGTGAAACATTTTATTAAGGTATATTTATTAATTATATATTATATTTATTAATATTTATATCTACGCGAATGCAGTAGGACTTCTTTTTTTCCTGCGCGTTCGGTTCATTCGGGCTAACATGTTAAGTTTGGTTGCACCTGATAGGTATCAATAAAAATTTATTCGCTCAATGTGGCAATGGCAGATTGCATAATATTCCTAAATTATTACTTAAGAATGGCCAATTTCTTAACTTCAACTTATAGAAATGTGCAAATAATAATAAACAAACCAATATACATGCCAGCAAATCAAATACCTAATTAACTTAAAAAAAAATTGTAAAACTAAAAATTAAGTTAAAAATCTGGCATACGTGACTTACCTTGGCCCATACCAAGCAAACCATAAATTCCAAGATATAAATCTCTTTTAGATGTATTATTACGAAGGGAAGAATCCTCTGCCCATATTCCTAACCAAACATTTGATCCAATACTAAACAGCTGGAATAGCATATTTAGAAACACTGTAGCAAGTGTCAAGAATATACCTATTGCAGTTAAATAGTGTTTGTATACATCCCAGCTAACGCTACCGGTTTCCGATTTTTCCACTTCAATCAGTTTGCCTGTAGGTTTACCCTTAGTGATCTCGACAGAGCTAGTTCTGTGACGCAAACTTTTGCCTGTACTATCGGTTGACATTTGGCGTTGCAAGGAAGTGTTACTAAGCAGTCGATCTGAACCGGTTTCCGAATGAGATTCTGATACACGAGAACGATGTCTACTTATTCTCCTAGATACTTCTTCAGATAGGACAGTGCCTACCAGCTGATCCTTTATTTCATCCAATTCTGTAAGAAAAAATAAAAAGCACATTATTTTTTTAGTCAGAAAAGGATGATATTTAGTGGATGACTCAAAGGGGCAAAGCAAAATTTGAAAAATGTATGACAAAAAATGTTGTTCTGTCCCAAAAGTATCCTTTTCACTTTTGGAAGCAGTCCTGGAACTCGTTTTTTAGTATTTTTTTATTTGTTTTATTGGACTTTAGACCGTTCGTCGTATTTGTTTCGACTGGTTCTTTGTTGTCGAATCGGTGACCTTTGAGTGGCATTGTTTATCTTGGGAACATCTGAGACTGTACGGAGGCTGATAGAGCTGCACAACTTTGTGCTTTGTCAAATGGTTGATGCATGCATTATTGTGATGAAGGAGCCAGTCACCGCTTGCTGATGCCATTTTCTTTTAATTGCGTTACCCAATATTATAACTTCAAGGTAATTCTTCGTTGATCGTCTGACCTCTAGCAGCACATTCGCGGTAAACAACACCCTCATAATAAAAATCTGTAACGACTTGACATTGCTCCGAATTTGTCGCACTTTTATCTACGAAAACTGTCGTTTTGTTTCAGGATCATAACCATAAACCCACGATTCATGACCATTATAATATTTTTAAGCAGATTTTCATCATTACAGACAATTTTCAAATTGTTACACACGTTTGAGATAAAATACGGTGTTTTTGTCGTCGAAGGACGCCTAGAGCGTGGGTTACTATCAACAGTAGTGCGGCCATCTTTGAACCGCTTATATCAGTCTTTTATTTGTGTTTTGCTCATACACTAGTCCCCACATGCCGTATTCATCATTTCAATGGTCTCTGCAAATGCGACAAATGTGAAAAATACTTTCTAAACAAACGCCCGCCGTAAGTAACCAACGGAAACTGCGGCATCTATAGCGAGCTCGTGAAGCTTTACAGTTGACACTTAAATTAAAGGAATTAAAGAAGTTTCAAATGAAATATGTAAAATTACTTTTCTTTTACATATCCATTCTTCCCAAAATATCAAAAACTCCCAAACTCCCAAAATATCATGCTTCATAAATTTGTAATACAAACAAGTCATCCACAGATAAAAAACATTTTTTTTCATAATAGTGAAGCCTTGCTCAATTTAAAACTTGTTCAATTTTTGGTTTAGGTATCTTTATTTTTACGCCCTAACCGTAAAGAGCAATGAATTTTTTATTTAACACTTTCACTGCTCAAGGCGAGTATACTCGCCCACCAGGTAATTGATCCAGACGAAAATACTCAGGTTTTATGCTTTTATATTGTACATATTATTTGTATTTTTATATGTACATTTTTACCGTCTAACAAGAGGTTCAGACAAGAATACAAACCAATAGAAAAAATCAACATAATTGGACATTATTATATATCAAATTAGTCGTAATGGTTCCTGCTAGTGAGAGATAAGTCAATAAGTTGCATTTATGACGGAACTAGGTCCAGGAACAATAACTAAAACTATTTCACTCATTAGCCCGGACATCTAGGTTCACTTAACTTTCAGATTAATATTTAATAATAATTCTCCACTACGTGTGCCAAAGTGAAATACAATATATACATCAATGCCTCCATTTTAGCTAAAAAAACAGTATACTAAGCTAAAAAACGCTTGACTAAAAAACTGACACGTTCAAGGACTGACTCAAAATACCAGACCTGCTGGACCCCACCGATTCGCTTTTTTTTTGCCATTTCACTTTTTTACAAAATCCCCCCTTAAGACCTCTGTAAGAGCTACTCAACCTCAATTTTTTATTTTTATTGAAAATTTATGGCTTTTTGCCATAAAGTATAAGTAAGTAATTTTTGTAGTAATATAACAGCGGAAAATAATTTTGCGATAATTTAAGTGCGTATATATTGATAGGAGACTTGATAACGAATAGATTATTACTGATTATATATGATATGATTATATATTAGTGATTATTAGTGAACTAAATTGCCCCCTAAATTGCCCACTAAATCTTACCTTCAACTGCATCGACCTCTTCGGTAATATGGGTTAGCAAAAATTCAGCAAAGGCCCCCTTCTTATCTAACAATTCTTGATAAGTTCCATTCTCAGACACTTCTCCATCTTTTATCACAATGATACTATCGGTTTGAGGCAAATAGGTAATACCATGTGTAACCAAAACAACAGTCTTATCATGCAACAATCCCTTAGGTCCAATAACTTGATCGAAGATGTGTCTACCAACATGGCTATCGACGGCGCTCAATGGATCATCCAAAAAGTAAATATCGGCATTGGAGTATACAGCTCTTGCTAAACTAACTCTTTGTTTCTGCCCCCCTGACAGGTTGATACCTTTTTCACCTATTTCAGTCTGGTCTCCAGCTGGTAACATATCAAAATCAGGTTTCAGAGCGCAAACCTCAATACATCTATAATAGAGGTCTTTGCTAAATGGCTTCCCAAATAAAATATTATCTTTCAATGTTGCATTCTGTATCCAAGCCTGTTGGGAGACATAGGCAATTGACCCTACTGTGTTTACTCTACCGGATACCTTGTCCATCTCTCCCAGGAATGAAGAGATCAAACTTGATTTACCAGAACCAACAGTACCCACAACGGCAGTAAGAGTATTCTTCTTTAAACGAATATTGATGTTCTTCAAGATGGGATCATCACCCCAAGAAAAGGTACCATTTTCAATAATCAAGGGATCAGCTACAAATTGATTATAAAATAAAATGAATTTCTTGTATGTTAACTACAAAACTCACCCTCAAACGAATCATGACCTACATTTTCTGGGTCCAATTCTTCTGCATTCATAAATTTATTTATTCTTTTTAGGGAGACTAATGTCTACGGCCCAAAAAATTGTATTAGAAATATGTATTCTATATTTTACCAAAATGTTAAATTCTACACAATGTACAATGTGACTGGTCTGTCCCAAAAGTACCCAATATTCCTTTATGTCTTCACGCCTGACAATTTTAGCGCCCTCGGCCAGGTACAAGTGTCACCTGTAAAGCTGCACGAGCTCCCTATAGATGCCGCAGTTTTCGTCAGGACACCGTAGTTTACGTACAGCGTGCGTTTGTTTAAAAAGCATTTTTACGTTTGTTGCATTTTGCTATTGTTAAAATGCATATGATGGAAAGATTGGCACAATGAATTTGCTTAAAAGTCGAAAAGAGTTATGCGCATCATCCATCGCAACCGTCGAAATGATGAAGACGGCATTTGGGGACGTGTGTATGACCAAAACACAAATAAAAGACTGGTATGAGCGATTCAAAGATGGCTGCAGATCTCTTGATAGTAACCCACGCTCTGGGCGGTCTTCAACAACATAAACACTGGATAATATTGAATATGTGCAACTTGCAATTTGCAATCAATGAAAATTATCAATTGACTGTGCGAGAACGAGATGGTGATCTTGGAATACGGAAAATTAGTTTTTGGAAGATTTCAACTGAAAATTTGCAAATGGTTCGTGTGTGTGTGTAAAATTCATTACGAAATTCTTAACGATGATGCAGAAAAATCTTCTCCTTGAAATTTGTATACGATCACCAATGTGAGAGTCTTCGCAGTAGAAGCTGCCATCGGAGCCACAACCGAATAAAGCGTGCCAAACTCAGAGCAATGTCAAGTCGTTGCTGATTATTTTTTTTATTATGAGAGTGTTGTGTACCACGAATATGCTCCTAGAGGTCACACGATCAATGAAGAATATTATCTTGGAAGTTATGAAAAGATTGCGTGACGCATTTAGACAAAAACGGCATCACTTTTGGTCAAGCGGTGACTGGCTCCTTCATCAAGATAACGACAACGCGCCTGCGCATGCATTGAACCTTATGCAGCAATATTGTTAAAGCATAAAGTTGTATGGCTCTGTCAGTCTCCGTACAGTCCAGACGTACCTCCCTACGACTTTTGGATATTCCCAGATTAAAAATGTCGATCAAAGGACACTGATTCGACGACAAAGAAACAAATACGATGTACGCTCTAAAGGTAATATCAAAAAAAAAGTTCCAGGACTGCTTCCAAAAGTTCCAAAGGAAAGGCCAATGGAAGTTTATTCTTCAATCAAATGGGGACTACTTCGAAGGATGCCTGATGGCGGAGAATAATAGTGGGGAAATATGAAAGAAGGTCGGATACTTTTGGGACAGACCTCGTATATGTACTGTGTGAGCAAAAAAAAAATAGGACAACTATTTTTTTGTAATATAAATCTGTCTATTTGAATAATAACAACTGACAATGTCACAAAAATTAAGGTTAGATATAAACAACTAGATTTTAGCAAAAATATGTCATAAGAACTGTCCTTTTTTTTTGCTCATGACAGATAATTTTTTGTGTAGACATTAATACAAAATAGGTAATTTCTTACATGCATGAAATTATGTGGAAAATTAGATTTAAAAGATTTATATTATTCTGTTTATTAGTCTGTTATATAAAAAAAATCTTATCAATTTACTGAAGTCAGTACTAAAAGGTTTTTCTAATGCACCAAAATACTGCAATGTGTTTTATAAGTTTTAAATCAATGACATCAATGATATGATCAGTGAATATTAAAAAAAACTGATTTTAGGAACATTTTAATATTGTGAAAGATAATGTTCTCTACTAATACCACACAGTATAAAAAAAGAAATAGTCTTAGAGCTGGCTACAGAGGGTTAGGGGTGGCTCGATGGTTACAGACATAGTGTAAGGCGGGGTGCCAGAAGGCACCTCACGCTATGTGGGTAACAAGCAAACCTGTAAACGTTAAAATTTCCAATGCACCGAGTCACCCCTAACCCTCCGTAGCCAGCTCTCAGACTAAGAACAAGAGAAAAAATTACACCACATACAATTTGTGATTGTAAATTAAAATTTAATAAAATCTATGGCTTACTTGTACTAAATTTGTTATCATCATCGGTAACATGCTGAGCGGAAACCGTAAGATGTTGAAAAGAGAAATAGATACATAGGCCTTATTTGCATCAAGAACATTATTCTCGTCCAACAGCACATAGGTAGCAAAGGTGACCAAAGATATCTAAAACATGCATAACAAAAGAAATAGAAACATATTCCCACCATTGTTAAATATGTTACATTACTAAAACGGCTTGGTTATATTTGAACACATTATCAGAGAACCTTGTCTCCAGTAAATAATATAATATTATATGTATTGCTGACAAACTAAATAAAAAGATTTTTTCTTAACATAACTACTAACTAATCCTAATATTTTAGTAGTATATCAGACAGTAGTATATTATATAACAATTATATAATATAATTGATTTATGTTAATCTCAGTCATTAATTAAGTCTCATCAAGTATTTTTCCTTTAAGAGTTTAGTTTAAGAGCTTTTAGTTTTAAGAGCTTTAGTTTAGTTTTAAGAGCTTTAATTTAGTTTCATCCAGTTCTTGCCTTGTGCTGAGCCTAGTGATGATTCCGTAACAGCGATATTCTCAAATTTATGTTGTTCTATTGCTTTATTCAGCATTTGATTTCATTGAGTAAATAGGTTTTCTATAATTTTCTTACTTGATACTATCATATCTATTTTTATTGCATACTTTTACTTAGTTTTCTGTTAGAATTGTAATTATTTCTGTTACAGAAGACACATTATGTATATGTTAAGCAAATACAATACAGGAATAAATAATCAGAAACAGACATGCATAGAATTCACACAAATACCTTATACCTTACTACTACCTTATTTCTAAGGTACTAGTTCTTCATTGGCATGTTTGAAAGGTTTGTTTTATATGCAGCATTAAAAAATATGAGCAGACCTATTTGCCATTTTAGTTCCCTTGTCAGTTTGATATAAGCTGTCAATAGGATCAATTTTCAACAAAAGCGAGACCCAATGGAAGTAATTTTAAGATTTAGCGCCCAATTCAAACTATCTTACCGCATTCATAGAATAATTCTGTGTCGCATTAATGATTGTGTGACATACAAAATAACCCAAAATATTATATTAAAACCTAACAAATATTATTAAATCAGTTCAATTTTCAATATATTCACTCGTATATGTAGCCACTGACACCATCGATAATTGACGTCAAACTGACAATAAAAATGTTTTACAATTGAAATGCATTTTACTACATTTTACTATAAAATTTTTAAGGTTTAAGACATTTGGTTTTTGTTTTATTTGATTCAACTGTCTAATCCAGCCTTCCTTTTTTTTCTTGGGCCAAATATGTATGACTGCTACATCAGGCCGGCCACAACGACCTACATTAGAATAAAACTCAACATTTAAATGTAATCCTTTATTTAAAAATTAATGTGATTGTTGACATTGTGGCTTTCGACAATTTCAATTAAATCCACCTCAAAATTGCTACACTGAACACGTCATTAGGACGATTGACGATGTACGTAGCGCTGGTGTTTGCATACCTGTACTCCGTACCCGTTTTCCATCAGTATAGGGAAGGCACCAAACCAACAACCAACCGTACACATTGTACACAACAAGACGGAAGTTTTATTAAATTAACATTGTAGTCTAAAACGGTTAAATCCCTATTTCACAAGTCTGTGTAAGGAAAAGTTATGTAAGCATTTTCGTATCTAAAACTTTCTTTATCTAAGTTTCAGGCCACAAAGAAAAGATTAGCAGGCCACATGCGGCCCCCAGGCCACAGGTTGCGTATCGCTGGTTTACATCAAAATATCTATAGCAAATAGCGACATTAAATAAGTGATGAGATATGAAATAAGTAATTACGTCATGATTGAAGGGTGTACATCTTAAATTTATTGGTGAGGCTCTGCCATATTTATGAGAAACAATAAATAGGAAGATTATAGTTTAGCCTAATAGTTTACCCATAATCTGACCATAAATTTGAATATCTGAAATATCTAAATTTTAGAAGGGGTCGACCCGGTCGACCAACTTGACTCAGTTTTTATAGATAACCTTGTCTATTATTTTTAATTATTTGCCAAATAGGCAAAAATTATAAAAATGAGTTTTAACAGAAATCAAATAACAGTATATTCAGCGAATTAATAATAATAATAAAAACATAGAGCTTATTCTGATTTTTTTCTCTGGGCAACATACCCTTTACTCAAAAACTAAACTCCCTTCCTTGTAACTATTTGCCAAAGTATTCTCAAATAGTTCCCGTTCTACAGTATTTATTGGTATCCCGTTCTACAGTATTTATTATTGGTGGTAACAACATATTTTAATAACACTTGAGAATAATGTTAATTTTTAAAAATCGTGTTATTTAAAACTTAAGGCAATTTAAATATCGATAAATTGGGGGTATAATATTTTAAAACTTACCAAAAAAGGAGCACAGGACCAAATAAATGATGTACCAGCATTCAAATAGGCAGCCGACTTCAAAACTTTAATTTCTTTCTCTCTGACCTGCAATATTTGATTTTCAAAACTGGGCTCCCAGGCGTATAACTTAAGAACTTTTATTCCACTTAAAACTTCATTCATCAATTTAACCCGTTGATCTTTGTTTTTCATTTGTTTTATTTGCAAGCTTTTAACTCTACTTGCAATAAAACTATTCACGGGAATCAGAATAACCATCACTGCAAAACCAGCTAACACAGATACTCCTAACTGGTTCCACAAGAAGTATAAAGACAACAAAATTTGTAGAGGTGCAGACCATAACATATTTAAAAACTGTGTCAATTCGATAAATCTCTGAGCATCAACAGCCATCAAATTTACTATTTCTCCTACTGTGCTTTCTTTACGTGCAGTGTTGGAGATCTTTAATGCTTTTCTGTAAATCGTAGAAATAAGAGCGGTACGAATTCTCATTCCAACAATTGACATTCTATTGAAGTACTGGGCCAGTAAAAGTGTTTGAACTGTAGCTGTCGCAAACAGTAGGCCTACATATAGGAATCCTTTCCATTCGTATTGCCCCTCTCTGACATAAGTTATTAAAAATCTGAAATATATAGGTATATTAGATACACCAGTAGGATCCATTATGCAAAAAAAATGACAGTACCTATATGAAACAACAAAAACCATTGAACAGCCAAACACTTTCCTACTAATTTTAGTTACCAAGTTAGAATCATCTAGAGAAGACTTTCAGTTTTAATTATTTCCCGCTGATACAAAATGAATGTAAAGTATTTAGGTCGATAACTGTTTTGTTGTTTCACACCAAAGGTTTATGCAGTGATTAGAACCAAATCTTACCCTAATATTTGAGGACTGACGAAGGTCAAAGCATCCTGAACGAGCTTCATTAATGCACCAAATAGAAACATTGGACCAAAAGATTTCAGTAATGCTGGTAAAACAGAAGCCTGCTGTTTCTTTTTACTATGAACAAAAGCCACATCATCAGAGTCTGATTTAAATTGGGCATGATGACTAGCAGAGGTACTGTAAAGGATGAAACTTTTGGTTTATATTTTATATTATTAATAGGATAGAAGCAATACAGGAAACTCTAAGCATAAGCAGGAACACAAGTACAACAACAATATTTTCTCTACTCCTCATTCTAACCACAATTCTTAGCCCAGGAGTCAGACTCGCGTGGGAGAGGGGGCGGCATATCCTAACAACCATTTAGTGCAGGAATGAGGGAAACTTGGAGAAACTTGCAGGAATATGGGAAACGCCCATATTTATACATTCGCTATGTGCAAG
The DNA here is from genome assembly GCA_964058915.1 of Tetropium fuscum. Taxonomy (NCBI): domain Eukaryota; kingdom Metazoa; phylum Arthropoda; class Insecta; order Coleoptera; family Cerambycidae; genus Tetropium; species Tetropium fuscum. The sequence goes on from CAXKVY010000138.1 coordinate 116,684, forward strand.
ATTGGTTAAGCGACATCTGCTGTCAGTAATCGCCAAACCCAGTAGCATTTTATATATTATGTATTACCAAATGAAATAGCAAAAATCAGTAAGTGTAAATTAATTGTATAATTTACGGAATTAAAAACGGACTGGGCAAGAATCGAACGCAAGATCCTCGGTACACAGGGCCGGCAATTCAATTCAATTAAAAATATTCATTTTTGAATTAATGATACAAAGGAAGCACGTCCAGGATAGTTCCATGCCCGGGTCCAGCCAGACATCCACGTGTAGTAAGTGTCGTGGCAATTGAAGCATTTCAATTGCGACCTTTGGGCACCGGTGGTCGCCGACGTTTAAAGCATAGATAAGACACGGGTTTAAAGATATATTAAAAAGTATCTTGATAGATCTACGCCGAGGAGTGTATCATCTGTCATTGGTAGATGACATTGCTCAATGGGCATCGAGGTAATTTAAAGTGCAGTTGAGTACTCATCAGTACAGTAATAATAATTTTCGTACTATATAATTTATATTTTTACGTATATACGTATTTTTTACGTATATTTTTCAGTTTTAGTTATTTTTAAAATAAAGGATTTTTTAAAGAAATTTGAAAAATGCAGTTTTCATTTTCATAAAATTTTTTGGAAAAATAGTCATTTCAGCCTCGCCAAAGTTTGGGATTACATGAGTAATACTAAAACGAAGTAATTTGTAAAGGGTATAATGGCCAATTCTGGTGGAAATAGCAGAAATTAAATCTTATCGCTATTATTTTCTCAAAAATTTGAGTGGCCCACCATTTTTGCATCATAACTCGCTTAATTATAATGCAATCGACTTTTAGCAGGTCTTTCCAAGCACTACAAAAAATATGTTTTTCCCGAAGAATGCATTGGTTTTCCATTATTTAACCCTAAATACTATGAACTAAGTTGATGCAAAAAAAGGTCTCCTTCAACGTGCCATAACTTCCATCATTTTTGTCACTACTGTTTTAATAGAACGCAAGTTATTTGCGAAAAACCGTGCAAAAACATATTTTTAACACAAAAAAATCAATTTTCAATCGTGAATAACTCGAAAGATATCGATCTATCGAAAAAACTTTATAGAACATTTTTTAATTAAAATTTATCCCTATATTCATTAAAATATCCAAGTTGAAAAGAAACTTGGTAACAAAATACAAATTTTCTTAAATTATGGACTACCATTTGGAAATCTAACATTGAATTTTGAGGCATTTAATCTTGATTTAAAAAAAAATGGCCTGTGGCGCATTTTATTTATTCTGGACCTCTATTGTACTTCAGTATCTACCCGACTAAAACATCCACGAGCCGCCACTGAACTCCGTATAGTGCAGTGCGTAATTCAGGTGATGGGAGGCAAAATAAACAGAAGTGTATTTTTTTTTAAAAGTGATATTTCTCTCCACTAGAATACAGTGAAAGATTTATCACACGAGCTTATTTGCATGTGTTGTGTTGATCAAAAACTGCCGTTTCCCTACATCACCTAACCACTGCCATGTTGGAACATAGTTTCTAGTACTCTATGAATTATCATCCTTACCTTTTACACTTATCAAAAGTTGCTTTGAAATGCTTTTCAAATAAAGGCACCACTTCCTTCGCCGAATCATCATGATTCATGTCCCACAGATCTTTTTGCACCAAAGGTCTGCGAAAACCAGTCCAGGCCAATTTGTCAAACCAGGTAAATAACAAACGGGACAAATAGCTGGCATTTTCTTCTGGGCAAGGTTTCTGTATGATATTAAGAATTGTTACTGCTATAAGACTAAATTAAATATTTTTTGTAAGAAAAGTTGCGAAATGAATGTAGGTACCTCTGATTTGGGATACTTGGATTCCTTGGGTGGTTTGTCCGCAAAACAATTCAGCAGGAACATCAATATTACCAGAGGATAGTATATCATGTAACTAGTATAAGAGTAATATGATTCTGGAGGAATTTCATCTTGTGCGCCTCGAATTTCTGATCGAAATTGAGCTGCTCCGCATAAAGCGAATAGGAACCAGAATAAGAACAGTAAGCCTGATGATGGTAACCCATGTTTTCTATTATAACACAAGAGAACTGCAGAGAGTGCCTAAAAATAATAAAATGTTACTGAAGTTCCAGACATCTACATAATATATAAGTTTTAATCGGTTTCATTGGACATATTTACCCAATATGTGTAAGACAAGACAGGTAAAGCATACTTACCTGTCCTGTTCCTGTAATAGTTTTAAATAGGCATTCAACTACTTATAGTGTTTTCGTTTCATATACAAACTAGAGCAAAAAATTGTGTGGCATGTTACAAAGAAAACCCGTACCAATTACTACAGAAGCAGTAAATCACATCACTATGCAATACAAACGGATATTTAGTGTAAAATTTTATACCGCCACAATTTATTGTGAATTGAACTAGGGTCTCCAGTCCGCGGCTTACCATATCGGTTGCTATCCCTCTTCAACTTATATCAATCTCATTTCCCTTCTCGCTCACTTAGAAGACACCTGCAAGAACAAGCCGGCGATTTACTGGATTTACTGCTCAGTGGCGTATCATAATGCGCAACCAAGGTGAAGTGATTCCAAAAGATGTCTTATTATATTATAGTTTATATTATAAAAAATTATTTAGTTGAATGTATTTAAAATATATGGAAAAAATTTTGCATGCTGCGTGTACAACTTTACTCAATTTAGCTAATAACAATTTAAAACAAAAGAAAGAAATTAAATTGCTATTGCCCTGCAAGGACCAAGGGGAGGTAAGAGCGCCCCTTGCCAGGACAGAACGTGATTATGTTACTTATTATTAGTATAGGTAAAATATTAGTAAAATTTATAACAAATTAACTCACCAATTTGCGTGATGTGTGATTATTTGCACATATCGTTACACTAACATTGGTATTTTTCACTGTCACTTATTGGTAGCACTCTTCACAAAAAAACCCGTTTAATGGGAGTATTCATCATAATATCGAGATCCCACATTCTTGATTCCACCTTCTTCACATGGTCTATACATTTTATCCAGTTGACCGCATTTACTTCTTTGATTGCACCGCTGAGAAGTTATTTCACATCAGCTAACTTAAATGTTGTATTTTCTCTAGCAACTTTCCCTTTTATTTGCGCCCAAATAAGCTCAATTGGGTTCAGTTCGTAGTGATATTGAGTCAATCGAATTACCTCCATTCCTCTTGCTTTGGCCATTTCATCCACTACATACTTCTTGAAAGCTGGAAAATGTTGCCTTGCCGGTGTCAAGAATTCAGCTTTAAGTAGTGAATCATCGTGTTCAATGTTTCCTTCTTCCAGCCAGTCTTTAATTTGCCCTTTCCGCCATGCAGCTGTGGGCAGCTGTTCTGTTCTACAAGAATGATAAGAAGCATTATCCATCACTACAACAGATCCAGGTTGTAATTTGTTCAAAATTCCTTTGAACCAATCCTCGAAAACGGTGGAATTCATGTGTTCATGGTAATCGCCTGTTTTCTTGTATTTGAAGGTTACAAGACCGTCATTTAGAAAACCACATTCACTTTTTGATATAATATTATACTTAAATTAAATTAGCGTTAAATTAGTTAACATTATTGTTTTTTATTTTATTTCCTATATTAGGATAATTGCGCGCGCCACTGAGCACCGCATTCCATGAGTTTGCATATCAAACGAAATCACTATAGTAGTGTCCTCTATTTAATGATAAAACAAGAAACTGATTTTATAAACACATGGCAACAGCGATTACAAAGAAATCTATTAATGTCATTAAAATATATAATATGTTGAAACAAGCAGCACCACTCCTTGTTAATCACTATCTCTACGAATTGATAACAGTATGTTCTTTTTAAAAAATTATACTTACGAAACTAAGTAATTTAATAAGTGGTGAATATATATCCACACTATATACCACACCATTATTTGAGGAGGCTGACACAAAGGCATTTACTAAATCACTTAAAGTTAGGACAACCAGTATTCCAGTTATAAGAAGTTTAGATATATTTAGCCAATGCCAAGGTATATTTCTTCGTTTACTATTTACGATATAATAAACTTCCAAACTTGAAAATGCCCACAAAAATATACATGGTATCCATATTAACACAGTTTTTTCAAAACACTTTGTAAAGTCGGGGTCCTCTGTATGCCATGATAATGTGCTATTCTGTAAAACAAACAATATATTTGCATGTTCATACAACAATATGCAAGTATATAAAAAACATGAAAAATCTATGTACCCCAGCTTTTCTGTAAGCTGTAAGTAAATATTATTGGCTGCATATTAGGAAAAATAGGGGAGAGTTTAGTAGTTTTTGGTTCGTTGGACATGAATCTAAACTTCGCTGACAGAAATATTGCCCGGAACCCCCATTTTTCCCAAATTTTGGCAACTTTTTCTTTCGGTTTCTTGCCTATATCTCAAAAACTATCCGTTTTATCAAAAAGACCATTCTGTACAAAATTAAAGTAGACAAAATTTTGTCTACTTAGAAACAGTCACCCTTTACATCTTTACAATCCGAAAATTCCTTTTCAAACCACTATCCTCAATGAATACTATCAGAGATCAGAGACACTATTTGCAACACAGTATATGTTTCATGTTTAGTATACTGTGTTTGCACTTTTCAGCCATAGATAAAACTTTTCATTAACATGAAGTCACCACCCAAGGATTTTACAGTAAAAAATCCTTGGCCACCACCCAAGGATTTTACAGTAAAAAATCCTTGGCCACCACCTATAAGTTGTAGCTAGAATACTACTGCTGTTGCTGTGAATGCTGTGCTATGTGCTACTGCTTCATAGATTAATATTTTTTCTATATTTAATGGAAAATGCAAAAACTGTCATCCTACCACAGTGTTTTAACATAAATACATAAAGATCATGACATGTCACCTAATGTCATGACATTAATGCCATGCCACCTAAATTATTTTTTTTTGGTATATTATAAGTAGGTATATATTATTGCTTCTAGTTTTTTATTTACTGGAAACACATTTCTTTTTATTTTTTTATACATTGGAAGCATCGATCGTCAACATGGATTGTGTTGTATTCACGGAAATCGGACGTAAAGTGCCATAAATCGCATTATGTCACTTTTTTGGATTTTGACCCTTTTCCAGCGCGCTCTAGCGGTTCGGATCTATTTTAATTTTGTATTTTCGATAAAACAAAGTTCTTGAAATATAGGCGAAAACCCGAAGATGGTGCCAATTTTTTTGCAAAAAAGTGGTTCCGGGCAAAATTTCTGTCAGCTAAGTTCAGATTCATGTTCGTCGGCACAGAAAATAGGAAGGGTGAGAAAATTACGACTATGCTGCCAAACTTTCCCCAGTTTGCCTTTCCTTTTCCTAATATATGCTTAGCCTATTAAATTTTCATATAATTTTGGCAAAAAATGTTGCCTTTTAAAATGATCACTGAAAATATAAATTACAGTGTGATTTGAACACACAATAACGTAATTTGCTACTGTGAAATTAATAATTAATGCCTTAAATACGTTTAAATCTTACCCAAAACTCACTGCCACAAAAATTATCTAACGAGTAATTCGCCATTTTTTAGCAGCCTCCAGCCAAATCTTTGCTAAAAGAGAGATGATCCTTTTAAAAATATACACTTAATTTATCATATTCAAAAAGTAGACAAAAATAATATATTTTAAGACTCAGCAACACACAATATTATTACTTTTCTGTTACCGGCTTTTTAGTTTTTTACGGATGTATTGCTTTTGCATTTAAATTTATACCAAGTACAAGCAAGCAGAGCGCGTAAGACCACCTTTTAGACCGGGAGATAGTGACAGGTAGTGACAGAATTGCAGATTTTCAGGCGTGATTTTACCGAGAATGGCTTTTGGAAGGTATGATATGCATATTCTGGTGATAAAAAATGAATCATCCCCAAAAAGTAAATAGATCCGGAGGTGGTCTTTTACTTTTTCTACAACCCGTACTTGAGCTGTGTACATGATACTAAGAGTAGTCTTAGTATCATGAGCTGTGTACATATATCATTATTAAATCTTATATTATGTTGATCTATGCAGCCGACCAAGATCACCATAAGCAACACGATCTCGAAAAGCAACAAGTGATCTTTAGTGCACGAAGAGCAAGCACTTCCTGTAGGTTACAAGATTTTCGCGAGGAATCCGACGGTTATATAAACACATATGGTATTGTTTAAATCAGAGTTTAAACCAATTTATGGAGTGAGAATTGATCTCTTATGTGACCAGAATGCACATATGCACATAATGTGTACCTATACAGCTTATGAGCTTATATAACTGCGGTGCTTGCTTAAATAGTGTGGAGCGATTCATCACCAACATATGGACGGCTCAGGGAGATGAGGGCGAAGGAAACGAAATTCCATAGGCGTCATTTCATCATTTTAGAGGAGGCATTTTTGATCATTTTCTGTTCTCCTCCTCTCAAATTCGGTCGCTTACGATTGGAATTATTGGCAACTACTCGCATTCGTCGCTTCCATCGCATAACAACACTAAACACTCGCGTATAACACAATATTATAATTAATTTATGTCGCGAATCAACCGTACACAAGACAAAATGAAACGCCACTGTCGCGCCAAAACATACATGCATGAAACAGCGCATGCGTCAATATATCAACGGAAATCCGGCGTCTTTACCTTTGACCAATGAAATTTAATTTAATTTAGAACCGCCTAAAACTCACCAATGAGAGCGGTAGGCCCGGTTACTTATGAGTTCTGCCCACGATTTCTATAGAGCGTACACAAATTTGTACACTAAGAAATTCTGTGATCCATTGCAAATAGGCAGACCGTTCAATTGTACAATTGTGGTGTGATATTATGTATGAATCACTCCACACTATTTCGAAACCGGGTTATACCTAATATCAGAGCAGTAGCGATCTACTAATCTACTCCCTGCCTAATACCGACAGAGATATATATATACATATAGGTACAATATCTGTGATAATATCACAGTTGAGTAGGATTATCAGCTGTGCTAATATTTATGTATGTTTGTAACATAGATATAATAGACACAAAATTTTGGAAGAATACCCACAATTGCCGCAATGGTAGATCGGGGCAGTATAACTTTTCTTACAACAAGCTAAAATCGTCACTATAAAGACGCTTTCATTCAACAAGTTGTTATGTTTTGATAGAATGCTAGTAACTAATTTTAACCAATTTTAACACAAAACCCATCAAAATAATACACTAAATTAAAGATTATACTATTTCAAGAACCATTGTTGATCCCACTTTACCCCAAAATGTTCGATGTATTAGCACAGCTGGCATAAAAATGAATGCTAATCATGCCGATGTGACACGGCCGAGGAACGTGTAAAATGGATCCGTAATATTTGAATATCACATTTATCATCCAATTGTTTTATGATATGACGAAAGGTATATAATGTGATCAATATTTTATTATAGTACCTACATGATAATGTCATAATGTGATGGGCCACGTACCTATATAAAATGATGTGTTTTTCCTTAAATTCTTGGAAATCGGTTATACTTGACAACGCTGTTAAAAATTCTGTAGCAGGTGATAAGAGATCGATATAATGAGGGTTTTTTGCTCCGGTTTATAATTCTCACATCGATGTTACAGACTATACTATATGTACCAATACCAAACCAATGCATGTTAATAGTTAATAGTATATATGTATACCTACTAGACATAAGGTCGCTTGTGCGTAACACTTTTTTACACTCGCTTAAGAAAGTAAGAAGTGGATTTGTTTTCTTATTCAGTCATTTTGCATGTATGTCATCTGTGATTACCCTGATTTCGTATGCATTCTTGATCAGAATTTCTGTAACATCTATTGCTTTGGTGGTATAATATAAGGCGCTATACAAACAGCTAGGTTGTATACAGGCATCTTATTGTACGCAGCGGAACTGGCTACTTTTTCAGAGAAAATTTAAGGCGATTAAGATGTTCCATGGGAAGCAGCAAGGTCACAGAAGAGAGAGGTCTCTTCTGTGGCAAGGTAGCGCGTAATGAAAGATAATTCACGATAAAAGGTCACAAAAGAGGGGTACAGTCATAGATAGCAATTCTGCTTTCTCCATTTTATCCAACTGTTGAATGAAGGATTCAATCAACGACGAATCAACTCAATAACCCCTCTATAGAGGTGTTGTTGCCCAACTGCATAGAAGAACCAACTCACAAACTATAATGTACTGTGCTAGTAGCATATAAATGTCTGTGAATCAACTCCCAACGATCAAGAAGTAACGATGAGGACTAAAAATTAATAAGTGAACTGAGATTACAGAACAGTGTTCCAATTTCTGTACATGCCAGAGAGATCACTGGTACGTACATGCGCAGAGCTGTTGGACACAGACAGTGGGGACATCTACTCTACGATGTTGATTATTCGTAGTCGGCCAGTTCAGTGAGCGGGTATTTGCCGTAACTAGCCTGGCAACGGTAGTCGGTAACACAGTACACATACTACTTTCTGTGTGATCGATAGCACTGGGAACGGTAGTTCTTCCCCACAATACAAATGTTTTCACCATAGCTAATATCGTTGAATGTAAGGTTCCTTCAATTTCACTACCTGTGGATGTTTCGTGGTTCTCAATACATTGCCACAATTTCTAACGATTTCAATTTGTAAAACAGTGCTCACTTAAGTGTATTTTTATCTATTGATATAGAAGAAAACAAAAAGATACATTCAACACACTAGTTGTACCAGTGGAAAACAAAAACACCTGGTTTACAGATCTGGGTCGCGCTGTTTTGGTGTAATGATTTGTGGGTCTGCGTTGACCCACGAAACATCTACAGAGAGGTCAACTCTGTAGATGTTTCGTGCTGGTCTTTATGATTAGTGACAGCGAGCAGAAATTTGCCTCGCTTACACTCAATGAGGTTGCTTACACTAGACTACTGAGTACTGACTAGTGGTACTGTGATGCTGTCGTTAATAAGGACCGTGGTTGCCGGGTAATACAGAATACCCATGCTTTGTGTCACACCACATATATATATAATATCTATTTGTGTTTGTGATACACTACACGAATTTGTTTGATGTTTTGTGTATTTAATTTTAGTGTTCCCTGTGGTCCTAGTTCCTAGATTTGTATTTTGACGTAGATTTCAAAAATGTCAACAGGAAATTCCAAATCAAATTTTTTAGATGTTGATAAAAGTATTGTGGAGAATAATCTCCGTTTTGCGGTTAGTATATTCCTGATAATGAAATATTGGAAAGATGGTGAGGTTATGCTTGTTTTTTAGAATAATACAGAGGAGGAGGAATTTACTAGATTATTTGGAACAGAAGGCCCCAATTACCCGTCTAAAGTAGTTAAGCCGTCACCTGGTATGTTAATTATTGATAATTTATAATGCTAGGTATTTTAATCATATTGTCATTCCATCTTGTTAAGTAATTATTTAAGTATAATCTTCCGGAGTGTATCATATCATACACTCGTAGTAGGCTAGTAAGGTGTACCCCAATCAATAGCACAATGTTTATCAGTCTAAATTTGTACAGTAATAATACCTGACTAATAATTAATAATTAGTCAGGATTTCCGTCAGATGTCAGATGTGTATAAACAAAAAAATAAACTAGGTACAACATACAATCTACCGTCTTTAGGTTAAGCTGTTGCTACGGTTGCTACTTTAACATCTTAACAAAACTCGACAGTGAAGGAGAACTCTCGATGAAACTTGGATTATTTTTGTATTTTTTGCGGATTTCAATGATACGGTTTTTCCTTAGGATATGTTTTTTTATGTTGAATAGGAAAACTATAGACAACTATACATACTATTTTTGTATTTTTTTAGGTAGACAGTTATTGTTTTTCAATAAAGATATTTTTTAATCTCTGTATTATATATGTTTATAATTAATGATCGCAAATCACTAGGTATATTCACAGAATTTAGCTAGTTAGCTATGCGGAAACTATTTTAAATTTACATACTTACATCACTTTCTTGTGATGCATAACATGAGGCGATTTACGCACAACTTCTCGGATACTTCGTTTCCTATAAACGCTCATAAATATGTACCTATGAACTTTTGGGGGAATTCTGAGGCCGGCATATTCATTCATTCAACCAGACGTGTGTGATTATCGTATACTCCGAGAATATTAATACAAAATACAGAGTTGCTTATATTGCTTATGACGAGGCTTATCAAAAATGGACCATCGATAACATTTCTATGTGCATCAATCTGCAACTATTGCATATAGCAGAATTCATATATAAAATATTTTCAATCAATAACACGCTGTGTTGCACATTTTCACGTCTCCTTTAAATTTTTTGAAACTTCACATTGCGTAATTTCGTGCCTCTCCAAGGATATGTAAAATATGACCAACTTTCAATAATTTTGATGAATTTGAGTAGGTACCTATAGGTACAGATTAAAAATGTATTATAAATAATAAAGAAACAGCCAACAATGCGACTAACGGTAACGTTAGTCTTATTGTTGACTGTTTGTTGACGCCGAGCAATCCTGTGACAAAATTCATACCAATTTGAAAATAATCTTAGGAAACCAACTGGTCTTCCTTGGCAGGCCTTATGCATGTACACATGTACACGTATCTTTATTATCTGGTCAGTCACAGACGTTGCGACAAAAGTAATTGTGACAAAATTGGACCTCATTGGCAGACCTTTTGCTATGTATACGCATCTTTGTGTATGTAATTAAATACAGAGAAATAGCAGAAGTAGCAGAAATTACCGCTGTAGCAAACATCCGATTAACGAAATATTTGAACTGTACGTTGATTCATGCGCATAGCTATATATGGATTGTAAGCGGTTCCTACACGGCTCAAGACTACATCTAATATGATATTCCTGTGAGACACTACAGCTTTTGACCCTGTGAATGATTTTGACATGCGACAGCACGAGTTAGAGGTAGCATCCAATGCTTACTTATCTCTCATTAGGTGCCATATTGCTTAGCTGGATTGGCAAAAACTACCTATTGCTATACATAGAGGTAGTAGGTATATAATTTTTGTACTGAGATTATAGTTAGTAGTATTTAAATAATGACTTTGTAATTTATTTGTATGATGGTAAATACTATTATCTGCAGATAAATTACTGAAAAATATTTGTTTCCATATTATGCTATCATTCATTAGTTGTGTAAATAGTGTAAATATAGAAAAGATTGGTTTATATAAACTTAATTCTACTGTATGTCTATTTAGTTACATTTATAATATGCAATACTTATTACATAACATTTGACGTTTAACTTGAATCGTATTAATTAACAGTAGGTATTAACACAGGAACTTTAACTCATGATTTTTCAACTTGCCCTTATAATATTATAGTTTTACAGTGTTTAAGACAGATAAAATATTTTGAAGTATTATTTATTCTTAAGTGGACGACGTAAAATAGTAGAGGTAAAACGCTGGAAAACTACATTATATTGGACTTATCAGAGGGTGTTGTTCAATATTTGGAGTTTTGTTAATTTAATTATGTGACAATGCCGATTTCAATTATTATTAGGTTCCTACTTTGAGAACCGCATATAACTTCCGCCAGTGGGTATTCCGTCTTGGTCGTATTTATTAAGCCACAACCCATAGATAATACAGTACTAACGCTGAAGGAAATCTAACATATCAATAGCGAAACTGTCATGTAATTGACACATAACACTGTATGTTGCTGGTTCCCATTCATTTCTTCCAATTAATATTGCTCTCATCCTAGGTAATTTCCTTTCCCCATTTTTCGGGAATTTGAATACAGTATATATAGCCACGTTTCTCTGAATACGGCTATCTGTAGAGCTGGTCACAGGTATCCTTTTTCTATGGAGCTGGTTGTGATTAAGTTATATATCATTGAACTATTCGGATTTCAAGAGGAGCGATATTACCTCTAGATTCGGCCGCTAGAGGGCTCAAATTATTTGTAGTACATTATATTGGTTGTCCCTATTTGTTTACGTTTACTGTTCCCTAATTTCGATTGCTATTTTTACTGGTATTATCATTATTTTTCTTGTTTCGTTATTGTTGTTTGTACCAAAGATTAGTTTGCGGATAATCCGTCATGGCGCTCTTTGAATTTCCAATAGAGTTCAATGTCTGTCACTGCGGACAGAAACTTACGCCTTAATTTTTTAGATTTAAGGGCAAAATTGTTTTTTTTTTCTACAATTTAACATGTAACTAATTAACTAGTACCGCATAGTGTGTAAAAAGGGTAAATCTTATTTATTTATGTACTTTATTATGTACTTTTTGGTACAAAATTGATATACAGGAATATTTCCTCTTTATTCGTTTTTTACAATTTTGTAGAACTCTTGCAATCAACGGTTCTACAGAAGGAGACCGCGTGATACGTTACAAGAGTGCGAGTCGCGTGCGCGGGTGAATGATTTTTGTAATGAGGGTTTCATGTTCAAATAGCTACGTGCTTTTTAAAGGATACATTTCTAGCACAAAATAATGCATTTGAGTTCCCTTTTGTATATAAAAACAAAATAGATAATAGACATGTCATTAGTTAAAAGTAAATCTAATCATAATTAGTTTAAAATGCTGTTCGTCGCTCATTATAAGATAAATAAAGAAACTATGTAGGTTAAAGTTAATGTTTTAATGTATAATAAAACGACAAATGGCTCAGAAAACTAGATGTTTTGGATAATTATTAAGAATATAAGGATATTAATTCAGGCAATAAAGACCGGAAAGCTGGATTTTCGTATAAACCTTGTTTTTGCGGTTCTAAACAATATCCCAAAAGTCCCCATCGATATATCGCTGAAAATGATATTATGGTTTAAGCTTGGCTTAAGCGATACAACATCATCTATTTTTCACAGAGGTAAAATTGAATGCCTTCAAATAATTTGAAAATAATGTAGAATTAATATTAATTACGCCAATGTTTTTACTAAATATATTATAGTTTAAAAAAAAACTAAAAAACATTTTATCGCGCATTTATCGCTGGGGATATTTGGGATGTTGTGGAGACCCACAAAAGGAAGGAACGTATCTCTTAATATGAAATGAAGCTAAATGAGAAACATTTGGATATTTTGTTCATGACTTTCGGAATTTAGTTGTTTCCTATAGTTTTTGTCTGCTTTAATGTGATGCGCAGTGACTGCTACCCCATGCTCCGTGCACACTGAACAGACTAGAGTTTAACTAGATATATTCAAATATTTAGTGCATCAGATATTTGTCAGAGCGTTTGGTAGCCTAACGGGTAAATCGTGTGCTCTATGTTCCGAAGGTTCCGTGTTTGAATCCGGCAGATTTTGATTTTTTGAACTTAATATCTTGCCCTTCCAGATAGTCGCCACAATTATATTTCCGTTGCCGTAAAACACAATTATTTTTGTCACACGGTCGCCCAACAGACCAGATAAAAAAGATACATGTGCATGGCGTAAGGTGCCCCAAGGAATATCAGTTGAATATTTTTACATTGTTACGTTACAGGAATTTTGACACAAGGTCGCCCGATTGATATTATGTTCATATAATTGTATGCATCTTTTTTTGGGTCTACATTTTGCGCTGTTCCATGCACACCAAACATAACGTTTATACAAAATGTCGGTAGGTAGGTACTAAAAAAATATTATTTGGATATTGCAGAATATTTTATGAAGCGTATTCCTATTTTTAGAAAGCCAAAGTCGATTTTAATTATATAGGTATAATATGCTTTGTCCGGCTCTTATTGCAGTGGCAATGCATGCAGTCATGAATTTATACTCACGGTTGTTAAGTCCATTCGTTTGTAATTAATGTCAATGTCAATTCAGCTCAATAAGTTATTTACCCAGTAAGCCAAGAAGTAAAATTAAAATTTATAATAGAACCATTTTATGATGTAAAATTATCCCGTGAATGAGTGGACCTGTCTGTCCTTCAGAAAGTTTTACGTGAAGCAATTTCGGCAAACATCAGAATGACGTTAATGATAAATTATAATTCTGTATAAATAAAATAGAGAAAACTATACATATACGTATTTGTTACTCGCATTTGTTACAAGTAATTGTTGGAAAATTGCTCAATTATTTCCATCATGGATAATAATATTATTATATTATATAACAGCAAACAAAACATGTGTACTCTTTTCTTAATGTACAAGACTAAATGCACAAAATGTTACAAATAAGCAAACGCCTAATGTCCGCCACACGACAGTTGTTGGATAACGACGTATGAGGGGGAAGAGTGATAAAAATATGCAACAGAAGCTTCTGTCGAGCTCAGACCATAATGGAAATTTGGCTTCTTTGTGTAAGTAACTATAGTACGAAAATAAGATAGGAACATTTGTAATTAATTTATTAATAGAGAACGTGGCGACAACGGAATTTTTATGATGTATACCTACTTTCGGTTGTTCTCTCGTGTGGTAGATTTTCATTAGCAAATCAGCTTGAAGCTAGTCCATCCATTATCTGCAGACTTTGGAAACATTACCAAGCAACGTGTAGCTATTCCGGAAGGGCTGGACAAGGTAGGAATTGAAAAACAACCCATCACGCATCTCTTCTCTATCTGCTCTCTCTTTGAAGCTCAAGCAGAAATCTGCTCGTTACACAAAATAGTACTTTTCCCAATTGGTTACATACATAGCTATTTCCGGATAAAAATGCCTAATATAGTTTTTAATTTTTGTGGTTAAATTTTTCATAGGTGGGTTTGTTCTTCCTTTAGTAATTAACTGAAGCTTATCTGCGAAGTTTAATGATGATAATCCTTTTATTATTAAAATACACACCATACATTCAAGTTGACGGTATTTGCATGTCCATCTCCGTATTATTGTCTACCATTTCGCTGCTTCGCTTGGGGCAACTACAAGAACCTACTCCAACAATAACTTCCGCGCCTACATAAAACAGGCGACTGGCCAGCCAGCGCGCCCAGGTGGAAAGGAAAGCTCATTATCCTCTCGACGCAAACAAAGAACCTACTCCAACGATAGCTTCCGCGCCCGCATTAAGCAGGTGACTGGCTCAGCCAGTGCGCGCCGGTGCATTCAGCAGCCGATGTGTCACAGAAGATAGCGGCCATATTGGATGAAAATACTAGTGTGACTCGATCGGAGTCAAAGCCGCATTTGTTATGGGTTAGGGGAAGCTCTACTTCTCTTGCTTCCATGGACTGCACGCCCCTGTTAAGCGATAAGTACTAATGGCAAGTACTAACTTGTGTAAACTTTTATTTTGTGACAATTGGTAGATTTAGTCTTGTACATAAGAAACGAGTAGATATAAAACAAATGGTTTGTTGGTTAAAATGGTTAATAAATCCTAACGAGTAAAATGTTTATTGGTCATTTAATAAAAAAAAGAGAATCTTTCAAAAACGCGTTCCGCTAATTTATTTGAGAAGTGTGTAATAGTACATAGGTATTTATAAATGAAGGTAACTTTGAATGATTTAACGTTGTGCAATATTGTCCTTGACCGGAAGACAGATTAAATATATACATGTGTAAATATACATGACGTGTTGGTTACTGGTTAGTAATTAACGTTCATTTTGTTAACGTTAATTTTTTAATTAATCTTTTGTGGCAGACAGCAATTAACAAATACCTACAGTAACCTAGTTAAAATGTGATTTTTTTTCAATTAATTAACCATGCGACATACCTAACGAAATAAGAAATGGGTCTGTTAGGTGAGGTATGTATGTAGTAACCAACTATTCAAATCTTGAAAGTTGGCGATTACGTCATAGTTATAAACCATACGAATCAAATCAGTCTTGCACTACAACAAATGCATGTTGAAACGACTCACTCGTCCGGATGTATACAAACTTGAGATAAAGTGAAATCAACTGAACGATATCCAAATTCTGTCAAAGAGTTTTGAAACGGTGCAAGACTACTGCGGTGTACGGCGCTAGTCCAAAGAAATTCATCAGTTGCTCGATATTATTCTCGCTAGAATTACGATTTACAAAATCGTGCCCTCTCTTTCTTTTTCTTACAGCAGCTTATAACAACGTTAGTCGGATATATCAACAGTCACATATATAATGGACTTCTTTTTGTTGTCTCTCTCGTTTTATTATTAATTAACAAAGAAGACTATGGCGTATGCGCAATGTTAATAGTAGAGTTTGCCAGAGCACAAAAGTCTTCTAGAAACGATTTTCGTTTGCACTTCATTGCTAAAAGTGTGTTCGTTGGTTGGTTGGTTGGTATCGTGGTTGTTATGTCTATGTGGTTTTGATGCGAGTTTTTATAGTTGCGTAAGTTTTTTATCCACGTAACAGCTATATAAAGGGTCCGCCAATAAGCGCGCTCGATCTTGAAAATGAAATAAAGCAAGTTGTGTGAGAGGTATAAATGAAATTTATTTTTTGTTTGAAAGAGTATTCGAAGGCATTATGTATGGAAAATAATATCGGTCAAATGTCCACCTCGGCTTCGCTGGGTGGCGCGCATACGAGAAGTCCTATTTTCAATGACTCTGGCGCACAAATCGGGCTGTATTTCATCGATGGCGTGGCGTATGTTGACTTTGAGGGCATCAGTGTTTTGTGGTTGGTTTGCGTAGACCTGTGATTTAAGAAAACCCCACAAGAAATAGTCTAGTGGGGTTAAATCGCACGATCTCGGTGGCCAGTTGATGTCGCCTCCGCGCGAGATAACCATTCCTCCGAAGCGCTCGTGCAGAAGATCCATTGTGGCGCGCGCTGTGTGGCTCGTAGCGCCGTCCTGCTGAAACCACATATCCTCGACATCCATATTGTCGATTTCATGCCAGAAAAAGTTCGTTATCATGGATCTGTATCGTTCGCCGTTTACCGTGATGGACACACCATCGTCGTTCTCGAAGAAATACGGCCCGATGATGCCTCCGGCCCAAAATCCACACCAAACAGTTACCTTTGCTGGGTGCATTGCGACCTGGTGGACCTCCTGTGGATTGTTCTCGGCCCAATAACGGCAATTCTGCTTGTTGACATTCCCATTTAACCAAAAATGTGCCTCATCGCTGAAGATGATTTTGCGACCAAAATCGGGGTCGACTTCCAACTGCTCTAAAGCCCAATCAGCGAAGATACGGCGCTGTCTATGGTCGTTTATTTTGAGCTCTTGTGTCAGCTGGATCTTGTACGGATGCATGCCCAAATCCAGATGCAAGATTCGGCGAAGTGATGTTTCCGAAAGGCGGAGTTCCTGTGCGCGACGTGAAATTGACTGTCGCGGATTTTCACGCACACTATCGCGCACAGCGGCGACATTCTGGGCAGATCGGACGTTTCGACGACGCGTCGGTGTTGGCTGATTGTTCACCGAACCGGTTGCCTCGAATTTGTTAATCAAACGACGGATAGTCGACTCAGCAGGACGATCAATTGCACCGTAAAATTGGCGGAGCGCGCGGAACGTTGCTCGAACCGATGAATGATTTTCGTAATAAGTTTTAACGATTTGCACATGTTGCTCGCGGCTGAATTGGTTCATGGTGATTTGTGAAGATACACTGAATAATAACAACTACGTTTGCCAACTCTACCACAAACAACATGGCCGCCATGAGCTGTCAAAGATCGAGCGTCCCTATTGGCGGACCCTTTTTTCTAGGATATATTAATGTTTGTAGATATATTCAGACCATTTACCAATGGATACAAACAGCAACACGTACAAGTTCCGAGAGTGAACTTCAGTCAAAAATTAAACTTAAATCTGTTAGTGTAGCTGCAAAGAAGAAAAGTTTTAAGCAAAAGAGAAAAAATTAATCGGTTCAAAACAAATATCCCAACAACGATTTATTAAATGCATGGAAATTCGTATCAATTGAAATACGACATCGCTCTGCAATTTCTAATTTTCTGATGGTACTATCCATCGGATTGGCAATTCTAAAAAAAAAACAGTGTAATCCGCGATTTTTTATCTACAATGTTTGTAGAAGTATTTTTTTCGATTAACTATTACGGTCTCCAGTGACGAATTGAGAAACAAATTCAGATTTATGTTGTTTCAGGATGAGCGTTTAAGATCATTAAGATGGTCCATATAAAAGCATTGTGAAGTGATATTTAAAATTCAATAAAAAATATGTCTGCCTAAATTTTTTTCTTAATAACAAATAGGATAACAACAGGCGTTGAATATGTGAAAAACGCAAAAAAAATATTTCACTATTTTTTGAAAATGCTCCCCCAGCCACCCGTGTACGGTACGATTTTACCACGAACTGGCCAAAATGTTCCCGTTTTAGATGGGGAATAACTTAAAAATGGGTCGTAGCTTTTAGCAATAAAGTGCAAACGGGATAACACGATAGGACCCAGGAATTACTCTATTATAAGGGCTGTCTGTGATTCACTCAAGATTCGGAGTGAAATTTCTGGTGGCCGCCTTCTTCTTTCTCATGTTCGATATAATAAGAAGAACTATTTCTGGCACGGTAGAAAATATCGCAATTATTTACTATTGCGGCTCTCTAGCTATAATTAACAAAACGTATTCAAATCGTATTTTTTTTTCAATTTTCAAGTGGTTCACTGTGTATCATGACACATGTACAGAGTGGCCCATTATATAATTCTACAGTAAACCAACTTAAAAAAACAAGAACTTTAAGTAGAAACAATATTTTAATCTCAACAACAAAAAACGAAAACAATCTTCTTATAGCAAACTCTTAGGTTTGAAACGTTTGTTAAAAATAAACAAATGATGAAAAAAAATTGAGCATTTTTTGATCACCGAAAAATATAGTGACTCTAAAGGATATGAAAATTATGTAGCTAGTATGTAAGCATATGAAAATATGTAGATTTTAATCGCAATAAGTATTTCGATATCGATAATACAATTGGTATGAAATTACAAAATCGATACCGATTGTAAAATTGTTTTGAAATTGTTTTTTTTTATCTGAATGGATTTGGGAGATAGGAATTCTCTAAGGAGCGATAAACATGTCCTAATGAAAAAAACGATAAATTGAAGATTACATTCCTAAGATTTTTGTAGTAACTATGATTACCTAATAAATTGTGTGGTGGTATTATTAATTAGGCAGCTAATTTAGATCAATATTGTTATGATCTTTTGTGTTATAATATTAGAAAAGAATATTAGTAAAGAAAGTTGATTTTATATTGTTATCTATATGATGTATCTATTGATGTATCTACTGTTATATGTATATTATATTTATGTCGTAATATAGTAAATGCACTATTTTTGTGATTGTACGTCTCATTTCTCCAAATAAATTTGGGTATATTTTGGCTATGAGTTTCGGATATTCTGTATTTACATACATACATACACATTTGTTCGATTCGATATTAAGCGTTGTGTCATGACCAAGCCTTGCCAAATTTCTCGTAGAATATCAACCTACTTTTATAAATTGGTATTAGTATTGGAGGCCTAAACCCTCTGACGTTTATCATTCTTAGATACGGTCTAATGACTAATATATTGACGAAGATAAAAGGATTAAAATTGGATAAATCTAATTTTATTTATCTAAGACACTTGTCGCCTACGGGGTTTTCATCGAGATGAAATCCCAAGTTAATTGTGTTTGTATTTCACCTTCTTCAAATGCTGTATAAATAAATGCCCGGTTATATGAAAGATTTAACATTGGTTAACTAAAAATATTAACAACAACATAATTATCTCGGATGCACATTATTCTTTGCAAGTGTAGGTATTATAGAAATCCAGACCATAGACATGACGAAATAAATTGCAATGTTGTATAGGTATAGAACGTTTCTAAATTCGGAATTAAATGGGGATTCATTTGATTGTTCTCTAATTCACATTCGATATAATATGTAGCAGCACGAATGGTATTTTATTATAGGAAAAATAAATTTGAAATATGAAAATAATATGTACTAACATCTAATAATATGTATGTACTACACTGCTGGCCAATAGGTTGGAATAATTCAAATTTTTAGGGTAAGTTTCGATACATATATCTTCTGAACGATATGGAATATCAAAATACGGATTTCAGGACGTTTTTGGAAATTTCATCGACAAAAACTGGTCTGAATATCAATTTTCCATTATGCTCAAAAAAGGAATATACGGGGGTGTAAACTAAACCCCTAAAAAAATCAAAATTTCATTCTTACCGAGAATTTAGGAAAACCAAAATCGAGTTAAATTTTTTATACCGGGGTAATCTATGGACCAATTCGAAAAAACAAATTTGGCCGATTTTTGATATCTCGCTTATTTTTGAATATACGGCGTTTTTATTGAAATTAGGACAATTTTTTGGAAATGTATCTCTTACTTTTTAAAAACAAAGTAAGTAATGGATTTTTTTCTTATTTTCAAGTAAGCTTACATGCCTCTAGCTGCCTCAGTAGCTAGAATTGACATTTCTTATACAGGGTGCCTGCGAAAACATTTAATAAGCATGTGTCACGAAAAATCTGTATATTTAAATAAACTGTGTGCAGAACCCTGTATGATTAAAATGAACGATAATTTTAAAATTTTAAAACTGTGAAGGGAAACCTTAGAAAAATATCTCGAAACGGTTTTTTATTTTTCTTGATCGGATGAGTATTATCATAATCACCAGCTAATCGTTACTACCGCAAGTTTTTTAAATGTTTTATATAGGGATTTACCGTGTAATTACAACGAAACTGTAAATTATGATAATACTCATCCGATCAAGAAAAATAAAAAACCGTTTCGAGATATTTTTCTAAGGTTTCCCTTCACAGTTTTAAAATTTTAAAATTATCGTTCATTTTAATCATACAGGGTTCTGCACACAGTTTATTTAAATATACAGATTTTTCGTGACACATGCTTATTAAATGTTTTCGCAGGCACCCTGTATAAGAAATGTCAATTCTAGCTACTGAGGCAGCTAGAGGCATGTAAGCTTACTTGAAAATAAGAAAAAAATCCATTACTTACTTTGTTTTTAAAAAGTAAGAGATACATTTCCAAAAAATTGTCCTAATTTCAATAAAAACGCCGTATATTCAAAAATAAGCGAGATATCAAAAATCGGCCAAATTTGTTTTTTCGAATTGGTCCATAGATTACCCCGGTATAAAAAATTTAACTCGATTTTGGTTTTCCTAAATTCTCGGTAAGAATGAAATTTTGATTTTTTTAGGGGTTTAGTTTACACCCCCGTATATTCCTTTTTTGAGCATAATGGAAAATTGATATTCAGACCAGTTTTTGGCGATGAAATTTCCAAAAACGTCCTGAAATCCGTATTTTGATATTCCATATCGTTCAGAAGATATATGTATCGAAACTTACCCTAAAAATTTGAATTATTCCAACCTATTGGCCAGCAGTGTAGTTAAGTGTTATGATAAATTGCACTATAAATAGGACCTACCAACAGCCCTGACTTCATAGAAAATTCATTTTAATTAAACATTATTCAAAACTTTACATTAATATTGTATGGCCCATACGAAGATCGTATTTTATTAAATATCTAAATTCAAATAAACCCGATTAGATTAGATTACTTTTTAGTAGATATACGCAAAACTATTTCTCAGTTCTAGACAAGGCCTTAATTTCACTTTTTGTCATGGTTAAATCCAAATCCGCGCGAAAATCTTATCTTATATATTGTATAGGTAGGTACTTACACTAATTTTTGGAGAAATGTTTCTTTAATACTCTGTATTAAAAAAGCATATCTTAGGGTTATCTTTAAAATATTTGGGGGTCCACTGCGATTGCATTAACACAAAATGTAACTTTCACTTTAATTCATTGTTAAAATTCACAAATTCACTTCCTTGCTTTGCTATAGGTTTGTCCCAATAAAAATGTTAATGTAAAATGAAGATTAAGAAGTACCTAAACGGATTGTTGTTGGCACTTCTGTATTTTCACTCTTTCTAAATTCTAAACACATTTAACACAATCGAAACTCTTATCATTTTTGTAGGCTCTGATGTAGACTCTATGTTATAAACGATCTTAAAATTCGACCGTACTTTGTAATATAGGTATGCAAAATATTTGCTAAATATGCAATAGTGTAAAAAAATAAAAATTGAACTGTTTCAGAATTAATGTTAAAATAAAGAAATTTTACTTATTTTGATTTTGAAAACAAAAAAATCACTTATTTTTATATCACTGATACTTTTCCTTTACAATTCCAATAATTCGAGCAGTGTATACCGTAACTACAAATATAATGTAACAAAACTACCGTACTTACGTTCTGTAATACACGTGAACGGTCTGTTTTCGAGCACGCTTTGCACTACATTTATAAGATAGAACTAACTCTAATTCACTCCGGGCAAACGTTTGGTGTGTACGCAGATAAATTTTACGCAGCCTTGCCACTTGCTAGGCAGACACACGATTTCGCTTGAATGAAACCATTCGGCGACTTGCAGTCACGGATTGTTGTTTGTTCTCTATTCTGATAGGTTCACCCTCGAGAGAGAGTATGACATGGAAATGACTCGGCAAAATTGCTTCTAGATAATCATTAGTTATTCATTTATTATTTAAAAAGGTACCTAGTTCCTAGTTTTTAATAAACACTACTTCTTGAACCAATGGCTGGAACTCAATTCAACGGCTGAACTAACAACCCCCATTTCTCCAGACAAACATCACCAGGAGGCCGTTGTTTAAATTGTACCTGCATAATTAATATACCTTTAAAATTCTTTTAAAAGTGTCGTTATTTATTATGAGACAGTTTCAGTTTTAATAGCTCAGTCGTATTAGACGTCCAAGTCCGATTCCAATCAAAGTGGTATCACTTGAAACCACAGTCGTTAAGCTTTCAAACAGTACACTGAGTTTTAGTTAATATATTGCTGGAGTTATTTTTTTAGATTTAGTTAATACCTACATAGTTTGAGTTTTACGTTGTTTTAGCTTTGATGTAGTCCTTCAATACGGTTTTAGTAAATTCAAAATTCTCTCAAAACTTGAGTATATTACTGAGTGAATTTTTTTATGCTCTCAAGTGCAGTATAATGGAAAAAACATATTTTTATTTGGGAGCTTGTAATAGAGAGGATTTGGTAGTAGATAGATGCTTTGCAGGGAAATTACAAACCGTGTTTGTTTTGGTTAAGGAAAGTCCCCTCAACCTTGTATGTTCCCCTCTGCAGCTTTGTTTGTAATCTTTTAAATAACAGTATTATCACAAAAACGTCACTATACTGTGACTCAATTATTCTTTCAATATTTAAAATTATTTCAAAGTGTTTTAAATATCTAATTACAAGAAACATAAGAAACAAGAAACTTAACACTACTATGCTAATACTATATAACACATGATTGACAATAGTTTCAAAAGCAGTAGTTTTATATTGTTCGAGACACTATCTTTTCAGTGTAGGTGTAGGTTTCTGAAGTAAAAGTG
Organism: Tetropium fuscum; assembly: GCA_964058915.1. NCBI lineage: Eukaryota > Metazoa > Arthropoda > Insecta > Coleoptera > Cerambycidae > Tetropium > Tetropium fuscum. The sequence goes on from CAXKVY010000138.1 coordinate 140,216, forward strand.
AAAAAAATTATAACACATTTCTCTCAATGTAGACGTAACTGGTATACAATATACAGAAATATACAATATACAATATACAGATATTGACCAATCTGAACTCAAAGGTACAGGCTCTGGAGCTGCCCCTCTCACCCGTCTTCCCTAAAGGCCTGGTTTCGTTACGATCGTCGGCCGCGTTCATCAGTCACCGACGAATGCGTGTTACTGCTCTTATGGGTTTATGAAGAAGTGAAGTTGGTTGAACGCGGCAACTGATGAACGAGATCGTCGATGGTAACATATTAGGGGTAAAGAGCGACGATACCGCTCGGCACCCTCCTATCGAGGTCACATATTTAGTGAGTGCAGCCTATACACAATACACACAACACATGAGGCAAAATCGAGGTTAAAATCGCAAATCCCTTGTTAAAATACGCAAAAACTGCGGAACAAGATCAAAAATGGATTTAACTAATTTAGTTAATAATTTCATGAATGCAAAGGCATGCTTATTTGCATGCTTTTGGATTCACGAAGACAACTAAATTAGTTAAATACATTTTAGATATATACATACATATATAGATAACACTCTACGGAGAGAATGAAATTTTCTGGTCTGGAAGCTCGCATACGCTAACTGCTGTCGGTGGTCTTCGACATACTAAATTTATTGTGGTTGTGTGAAGCGTGTATTAAGTTCATCAGACATGTGCGTTCGGGAGCGCTGACAGTAGAGCGTACGCCTAGCATTCCCAGAGGTTTCAAGTTCGAATCTCGCAGCTTCTGTTGTTTTTTTCCTTTTTTTATTTAATCAGATGTTGTATTATTTCATTAGTCTTGTTCATTTGGGCGAATATTTTGCACCGTGACCCCATCAACCCTCTATGCCACTGACGTGAAGTAGCTGAAGATAATTATATCAGCCATGTTAGCGCTTTAAAAATAGAAAAACTTCATTCCTGTTCAATACATTCAGGAGAGAACAGAGAGCAATTCGGATTGTCTGAACCAATTTTGTCGGCAAATTATACATGTTGGATCTTTAGAGAACATCCTTTTTTCCGACGAGTCTACATTTACTGTAAAATGGAGATGTCAGTCTCAAAAAGCCAACGTTTTGACAGGCATAATCATTGATCGTGTAGTGGACCTATATTTTTAGATATCCTTTCTTGGCAAATATACGTAGAACTTCTCAGAGATGAGCTTGTACTGACACCATCTGGTTCCAATAGGATGGAGCACCAGTTGATTGTGCTCGTCCAGTTCGCGTTTATTTAGACGCAGTTTTTCCTACCGATGAATTAGAAGACGAAGTTTTCTGGAAACGTCAGCTAGATCGCCATATTTGACCTCAATGTATTGCGGGGGTTGAAAAATAAAGTTTTTAAAACTATGCCTAATAATTTAGAGTGATTAAAAATAACGAACTTGGACAGAAATAATAATAATAATAGCAGCAGCTGTTTTAAGGAATGTTAGAAATAAGTTCCGTCATATGTTGGGAGTATCAGCCGGGTGGTGTACAACATTTTGAGCAGTTGTTATGATAGTTAAGAGCCCTTGGAAGTCGCATGAATCATCAACTAAATTCCTTTAAAAATCTAGTTCGCGACACACTCTTCGGCCTTATTTCGAGCCACATAACAATGTTCATTCGTCGTTACGCGTATCTCGCTCTGATACGGATACTCCCGGGTGATTTTTATTGCAAATCAAAAACAGAATTACAAGAAATCTGTTTTTCTAATTTTGACATGTAAAGTGACACTTTTAAAAACCCTTTGACGTTAGGAAACGTCTTACTTTTCACAACCAGTTACGAAAAGTAAAACATTACACAACTGGTTTTGTAAAGTTCATTTCATAGTAGGTTATTTAGACCTGACAAGCGTCACACCGTTACAACCCACTGGATTGTTTTTAAACGTATAAAATTCTAACTTTTAATGAGTTTTCTTCTCATAAAATATAAAATTGGTGAAAATTAGAAAAAAATCTTGTATGAGACACGTTGGGAAACACTATTTTGTGTAACTCGCATCCTTTTGCGGAACTTGCTAGCGCTCGTTCCGCAGAAATCTGCTCGTTATACAAGATAGTACTTTTCCCAACTGGTTACAGCGAGTTGCGGAAAATAAAAGGATGCGAGTTGGGTACACAAAATAGTGTTTCCCAACTGGTTACATAAATAGCTATTATTTTATCAAATTTCGTATAAGGGCTCTCTTTTTATTTCACTTGTAAGATTGTGGGATGCCCAATTTTTTTCTGAAAAACGAAAAATGGGCTCAAATTTTTCTTCTTGAACATGTACCTATATTTTGAGGGTTCTCACATTCTATAAGCCTTTATTAACAACTCCGTGAAAACAGAAATGTAAAATAAAAAAAATCACGCCAGTAATTGTACGTTCGTTTTTTTATTACACTATGTTCCAAGCTCAATATATGAAACTAATTTTATAGTTTTTATTTTTTTCAAAATGGTTGACGTTGGTTTTCATCCCTGGTAGAATAGTATAAAATTACGTCTATATGCTCTGAAAAAAATCATACCTACCTGAAAACGTATTGAAGATGTTCGAAATCTGAAAAGAGCCCCCTAGTCCGCACTCAGGAAGAGTTGTGTTAAAACACAGGATTACCATTTTATGACCTCTTGATAAGTCCCACAGATAAATGAAAAAAAAGTTAGAAAATTTAAAAATAAGTGGCCAATGAACGTAGAGCAACGAACGACAATTAATACAAAAAAAAAGAATAGTCATCGTACAAAAAAAGTACATTGAGTAATTATTGATATGTGACACCGGAATTCGGAATTTTGCACTGATTAGAGTGTTTCACTTCAAATGAACGGCGGAAGTAGGTATAGATGTGCGAATTTTTAGTATATATTCCATAATATGCCAAGAGAAGCCTCCAGCAATGTATGGCTTCTTACTGGTTATTCTTTTTTTGTCCGTGAACTATAACAATGTTTTTTTTCACGCTTTTCTAATATATATTGTGTAATATTGATTTGACCTCTATTTGTCATAGAGCTTAAAACGCTTAAATTAATATCAGATTTAGTGCGGCTGTATCGGTATGAATACAAGTTTATCAAACGACTTCAATACATTTGTTAGTATAGCAATCTAAAAATAAAAAAATTATAATAGCACACATTTCGTTATTAATCGATGACATAATATGAACTCGCGTTATGACTATAAGTGGAACAACCAAGTGGAACGACAATACAAAATATAATTTATGGTAGAGTCAACGTTAAAGTTTATCTTGATGTCCGCTGTACATTGCACCGTAAAAATGTATCGAATACGTTTTCGGATGCTATTTGGGGTGCACAACGACCGCCTATTCGTCTGGCGATATCGAAGTGTTGGATTTCCACACCCTCAGGGGGTACAAACTGAAAAAAAACGAGGAATTTATAATAGTTTATTTGTTATCCGGCCGTAAAAAAAATGTTTCATCATGTTATAACTAATTTCCGTCCAAAGTTTAACGTTAGATGAACGGAATAATAGACATTTTAGGCCTCTAATGGCCGAGTGTACCGTATACGTGTTAATCCTACATTATGTTTAAGCCTGACTTATTTTGACACATTTACATGCAAATATGTCAAAATAACTCAGGCTTAAACATAATCCAGGATTAACACGTACAGTGCACTCGGCCATAAATGAATATATCGGAAAAAAAATGTGCTCTACCTAGATTTAAGATTTTATTTATACAAATCTGTAAATCAGTGGTAAACAAAAGTCCGAAATTAGCATTTTGCAGGAGAGGCGTTTGAAAGTTTTTGTTAATGAATTATGCAAATCACTCCGTAACCGTTTGAAATATTTGAATCAAAGTTGTCAAATTTCAAGATCAGAATAGGTCTGTCAAAATAAATATTTGTTTACAAAAAAAGTACTTAGATTTTTTTTAAAGCGACTTAACTTTCTTTGCCTAAAAGTGTATTAATAGTATATTATTTGGACTGACTTATTTTGACACATTTACATGCAAATATGTCAAAATAACTCAGGCTTAAACATAATCCAGGATTAACACGTACAGTGCACTCGGCCATAAATGAATATATCGGACAAAAAATGTGTTCTACCTAGATTTAAGATTTTATTTATACAAATCTGTAAATCAGTGGTAAACAAAAGTCCGAAATTAGCATTTTGCAGGAGAGGCGTTTGAAAGTTTTTGTTAATGAATTATGCAAATCACTCCGTAACCGTTTGAAATATTTGAATCAAAGTTGTCAAATTTCAAGATCAGAATAGGTCTGTCAAAATAAATATTTGTTTACAAAAAAAGTACTTAGATTTTTTTTAAAGCGACTTAACTTTCTTTGCCTAAAAGTGTATTAATAGTATATTATTTGGACTGACTTATTTTGACACATTTACATGCAAATATGTCAAAATAACTCAGGCTTAAACATAATCCAGGATTAACACGTACAGTGCACTCGGCCATAAATGAATATATCGGACAAAAAATGTGTTCTACCTAGATTTAAGATTTTATTTATACAAATCTGTAAATCAGTGGTAAACAAAAGTCCGAAATTAGCATTTTGCAGGAGAGGCGTTTGAAAGTTTTTGTTAATGAATTATGCAAATCACTCCGTAACCGTTTGAAATATTTGAATCAAAGTTGTCAAATTTCAAGATCAGAATAGGTCTGTCAAAATAAATATTTGTTTACAAAAAAAGTACTTAGATTTTTTTTAAAGCGACTTAACTTTCTTTGCCTAAAAGTGTATTAATAGTATATTATTTGGACTTGACTGAAACGTTAAGCACAAAAAGGAAAATAAAACTAATGGCAAACAATGTTAAGTTTATGAAACTTTTATTTAAAAAAAGTACAAAAGTTTTTTTAAAGTTTTTGTAAAGACAGCATGTTATTCAACATGTATTTCTTCAGTCACTGTCTTCCCAATTGTTATCTCCGTGTGCAAGATTGATATAAAAATTGTGGTACCCGTACGCTTTCGGTAACCGTACTGTAAAAATTTTTGTAACTGGTTATATTATTTCGTAAAAATAAGTGTAGATCCGCCTCTAATTTTCTCTGGTTGGGCATAGCAGCAGTTCCCCTTCTCCTTCTGTTGACGTCTAGTTATTTAAAATCTTCTTTAAAATACGTCTTACAAAAAATAACACCAGGAGTTTCTCTTTTTATCTGAAAATGTAACACTTGTGATAAGAAAATCATCCTCAGACTCATTTTTCTTTCTCATAACAAATGACGACGAAAGTCCATCACATAGGTCTTCGATATTTAAAAAATCTTTGGTTTCCATACCATGAACTGAGAATGGCTTTTTTATAGAACATAGACTCGCCAATTTCTGCCAATACCATGGTTTAAACTGATGAACTTTTTTTCTTTCCCTCTCCATTACCGAGTGAATTGCGTCAGCCCCCAAATGTGTGTGCCCTCTGACAAGGAACTTATGGTTAATTGCGTTTATATTAGGTTTTACATCAATATTCAAGGATAACACATTACCATTATTGAATTTCGATTTTGTGAGGGACAGTTATCTGACCACATGCACACCTTCGTAATCGTATCTAAAAAATCGCATATTTCCACCCATTTGGATAAACAAGATACTACCTCGTTTCCCTCACGTTCAGCTACCCTTTCATCCCACATCATGCAGGACGCCTTTTGTAATGTTGAGTCATAAATTACTAAATTAGGACTCCAAAGTTTTTAGGCGTAAAAACTTTGAAAGTGAAAAGAGAATCAAAATCAGTTCTTTTTCGAACGGTTTTTGTTTTCTGATTTAAAATTATAACGACTACTGATGGGCATCTTCCAGACGTTGATCATATACGATTTTGCAAAATAATTCGGTTTTATTGAATATCTATTTTTTTGCAATTGCAGTTTAAATTTATGGCAAATATCACATAAGCAGGTTCAAATATTTTAGCAGTCCTTGAATGCATCATCCTGCTCATATAAATAAGAAACTAGAAAACGCTATTCACCACACTTATTTAATAACTATAACTTTTATATATAATTATTACTATTAACTATTATAAAACATTGCCGTTATGCTCTTCTGTTGAATGTCAGATGCACACTGACCGTGTTTATTAGACTGAGGACCATAGACAAAGCTGAGGACTTAACATAACATTCATTGCCACAGGTTATAGCGAAGGAACGGAAGGAATCAGTTTTTGCAGTTACCGGCGGCCCCTTGATCTTTTGCGACAAGAATTTTTACTGCGCAACTTGAATTTATTTCCCACACGCATGGCGAATGTACTAATCTACGCAATTTGACACAATTATGTGATACAATGCCCAAACAAAATTATGCCACATAACAATTATTTTTGCCAGCAGAAGCTAACATCAAGGGTCATTAGCTCATTTCTGATTAGCTTCACATAAAATTACTATTACCCGTAAAATTACTATTACTATTATTCTCTAAATCACCACAAAAATGATAAAATTTCTACAAGGCACTATATACGATATCCCGGGCACAAGCTGCCAACATAGAATTTAAATCCTCTGTGCTACTGCGCTTACTATTTTTGTTTCCCAGGAGTTGATTAATTTATATTCAACGATTTAAAGGGACTGCACTAACTGAATCCTTTAGGCTATAAACTGTGGCATTGCGTTTTGAGGCGAATAATGTTAATCTGAGTTAATCGAGTTTTGCTCTAGGTTGTGGTATGACTTAACATATTTTAAAAGTGTCTAACGTTTTAACGTCCGTAAAAAGGTAAAAATAAATTGAAAATAGCAGATGAAATATCATATTATGTGCATGGACTTGACTTTTCTAACTCTATTTCGTCATTGTTGGACTTCTGTACCTCAGAAGCATAGTTTGCTTCTGAGGACAGAAATGTTCTTTCATTTCTGTAATATTTAATGTTTTTTTATATGTATATACTGTTATTGACGTGTCTTATATCTGTACTGGCAAAACAGCAATAAAACGCCAAATAAATAATTCGAATTTAACTTAATAAAATGACAAAGTGTTAATGCATAGTTGCCGTAACACAAGTGGAAAAAAAATAAAATATATATGTATTTACTAATGTAATTTCACTACTGGATAGGGCTGGAACCTTTGATGTAACTATAACACTAGGAGTAGTTTCCACAAACACCAAAACACTTCCACTTCGCTCGATGCGCGTTTCGCCAACCAAGTTAGCCTCATTCGGAGACGATTAAAACTGAGTTGACTGCGAAAACAGTTTTAATCGTCTCCGGATGATGCCAACTTGGTTGGCGAAACGCGCGTCGAGCGAAGTGAAAGTGTTTTGGTGTTTGTGGAAACCACTTCGAGTGTTAATGTAATTTCACTTTTATATATTTATATTATTTTACATACCTATGTAATCACCTATGTACATACCTATGTATTTTGTAAGTCAGTGTTATTAATATTATTATATTTATAAATTACTTCAGCAATTATATTTTCATAGTTCCGACATCTAAAAAACATGAAAATAGATATTAGAATAGATAATAAGGACTCTCCTCATGCCTTATATTTAAATTCTAAATAATATTTGTTAACATGGGAAACCGTATAATACTCTATGGTATTATTAAGATTAATCTCTTTGTTAAATAATACCAACATAAAAAATAAAATATTACCAACATAACCCCTAAACCGTCGTCTTCGCCACATTTTATGCTTGGTCAGCATTCTACTTTATTTTTGAGGTCTATGGTAGGAATGCCAATGTATGCTCGATATCCTGCTACTCTCACCCCTGAGACCTTGAGTAGATATCTGCAGGCTTCATGTCTCTCGGAAAACAAATTTTAGTAATTTATCTGTAGTATGATATATACAACATAAAATATGCAGCATTTATTATCGCTGACTAAACAATAATATAGCAATAATAAACAATGACAATCAGCCGTACTTATATCTTATTTATAACCCATTTTTCTTGGTGCAAACTACTACATCAGTGCAATGGAAACATGTAAATGCAGCTACATGCAGCGAAAATGGAATCATGTAAATATTCCTGCCTTTGCAAGCTTCTATAAGTTTTGGCGAAAAATTACATTACAATTAAAGTTTGTCTCCGGCAATCACCACTTTTTAATCATCACGCTTCAGTGTGTGGCAAAAGGATTTCGAAATGCAAGATTTCGAAATGGTTCATGTCGAACCATCCACTTAGTGCGTATTTAACCCCCATTGGACCACCTTGCGTCCGGTAGTAATACAAGTTCAAAGCTTTAGATACCACCATTTAGGGACGCAAATCGCCATTCGCGTTTGATTGCAACACGCGAGTGCTCTTTCCCGTGCCCTTTCTCTCGATTTGTGTTTCTGGGCACCTCTTTCGACCCGAGGCCTTCCATCGATGTTGCTATAAATTCTTTACCTTTTGCTTATCGATATATTTTTTGACATCTTGCACATCGGCGTTGGCGAGCAGGGATCCTAAATCTGCCACTGCACTGAAAGCTGTAATCAGCCTCTTTATCTCTCTCTGTTCCTCATGCATACGAATTAACCTTTGAACTACGGTGTACCTACTTCATATGTACGGGCCGCTTTTTTTTTTGGTGGAATTCATGTATTCATGGTAATCGCCTGTTTTCTTGGATTCGAAGGTTAAAAGACCATCATTTACAAAACCACATTCACTACCAATATGCACTATTATTAAACGGCGTCCTTTTCCAGTGGGTACATCTTCAAGCCTGTAGATCATCCTTCCATAAATGCCTGACGAGAGCTCTTTACATTCTTATCTTGCCACACTTTTGACACACCGTATCCTTCATTTACCCATGTTTCATCCAAATAAAAAAAATGCTTTCCTTCGTCGCGAGCCTTTTTATATAATTTCTTCTATAATTCATATATAATTTCTTCGTCATATTGCCTAATAATTTCATCTCTATCAACATACTTTTTCTATCTACGCTCCCATAATTAAAATTAATTTCTTTTGAAGTTTCCCATAATTTGGTCTGTCCCATATAGGGAAAATCACTGTCTTCTTCAACGACCGATCACAATTTTTTCAACGTAGGACACTCCTTGTTAAAAAAGGTATGGACTTTTCATCGAAGAGCATTTTTAATATCGTCGGCAATGATGATTCGTGCCTTATCAGGGGCTTTCTTCGGCTCTTTAACTGTTCCTTGCTTCACTTTCTCTTTTAAAACTTTGTAAATAGTTGATCTACCAACACCAGTATACTCCATGCATTTACTTACTACACACTCCTTTGTTTTCATTGGATGATCCTTCTCCAATGCAGCAAATACCTTGGCCACCATGCTCTTCTCATTAAATGTGAGATTTTTTCGGGACTTTGCTTTTTTACTCCTTGATGTGCCTAGTTCTTCCATTGCACTACTCTATATAAAACCATTATAACCTATAAACACTATACACTATATTCTATAAATACTATAATACTATATTAACGCTATAAAATATTAACTATAACCAATGATTTTACAAACACTAGACACAATTATTATAAAAACACTCGAGCACGCCTTTTACACTTTACGTATACGTTCGACGTCGCGTTGTAAATCGTGTCTACCTAATACGGTCAAAGACACAATAACTCATCGAACACCTACAACTGCCGCTGATACAATAACAAAAAATATCCGTTATACAACCCGCGAAATTATAGCTATATGCGTGCGCCATCACCCTATATATGTCTTTCAGGCGATACCAACAGATTAAACGTTCGCTCGGAAAAAATAAAAACAAATACACTTGCTGTTCGCATTCATTTGCAATTTGTTTTTGATATATTATAAATTAAATTAAGTTAACATTGGTGTTTTTTATTTTATTTTATTTCCTATATTAGGATAATTGCGCGCGCCACTGAGCACCCCGTTCCATTAGTTTGCATATCAAACGAAAGCACTATAATTACGCGTTTATATTAGTCGAATGTAAACCACATGGCTTACATGAAAACACTTGACAAATTTCGCAATTACGCTAATTACGTAAGCGACATATAATGGTAAGGCATCTGAAAACATTCAGATTTAATCCCATAAAGGTTGTAAGTCTTATAAGTAATATAAATAATTTCTTTTTGTTTAAATGTTATCTATATTTGCAAGGCTCTGTTTTATAAATTTCAACATAGGATTCCTTTTATTATGCGCGAATTGGATTCATCATTGTGTTCAGATAAAACTAATAAATCAAATCACGTATTTAGCTCAAAAAGTGCACCAGCTCAGCTATTTGGGTATTAATTGATAAATACTGAAGTTCGTTATAGCTGTAGTAAACACCAACGCCAAATGGTTCCATAATCTCTTCTTCGTTATAAAGTTATAAAAAATTACACGACTACGAGCGTCGGGTTTCGGGGGGGATAGAGGGTGAAATTTTCATAGTTTTTCGCGATTATATCGAAAACTACGAGGCCTGGCGCAAATGACATCCTATTCGAAAATGGTCTACATTAAATTTGGAACAAATACACTCTCATATATATAATTATGGTAAAGGGGACGGTTACGGAGATATGTAAGGGGCAAAAATGACGTAATTTCCCGGATCGGCGAATATAGCTGTGACGCAGAATGAAATCGTACTTTTGGTAAAGGTAACATAGCGCCATTTAAAAAAGTTCATGCTCATAAGGCGCTTCACAAGAAGTTTTTTACATTGCATGATCCAAACGCAGACCCAAATGCAGTGGCTGATGCTAGAAATAGTATATTACAATACGAGATGGGAAGAGTTTCATTCCCATCAAGTATAGTATACTATTTTATTTTTAACCACGAATTTCTGAATAACATTTAAAATGTGCTCAATATAATAAAATTATTATTATGACAGCATTCCGTTCCACAATGCATTCCGTTCTGGCTTAAATCTTTACTTAGTAGGTAGAATTTTGATGGTTGCTATGTTCTTGCTATGGCACAAAACACAATCTACAAATCGTTTTATAATTTTCTGTCATTTTATAATTTTCTGTCATTTTATAATTTTCTGAAGTTCCGCACGGTTTCGAATTACGGATACGAAAGTATATTAAAATGATTACCGAATCTTCCGATAGTGAAGAATGTGGTACACAACCTTCAGGAGACAGCCCATAAAGTGGAAGAAAGTTTACTGCCGATAAAAACCAAGGCGCGGTACGAAAAAGCATTCCAAGTTTATCGCTCCTGGTGCCATCGTAAATATACCCCACATTTTTGGTCAGAAACTATTTTGTTGCCGTACTTTGGCGAGATCTCCAAAGAAAAAAAAACCTCCACCCTCTGGGCTACCTACAGCATGCTAAGGACCATGATAGAACTTAAAGAAGAAAAGGACATTTCGAAATATGCAAAGCCGACGATGTTTTTGAAGCGACAAAATGTAGGCTTTAAATCGAAGAAATCGAGTGTATTTTCAAGACATAATAT
>CAXKVY010000139.1:0-82500 GCA_964058915.1 Tetropium fuscum
CACGGCCCACAGTGGTCATTTTTTAAAATCTAGGTGGAAATTAATACTATACATGAGCACCTCTCTGTCTAATAATAATAAAATTTACTATTATCATTTAGACTGATGAATATAGTCAATATACATATAATTTTGATATTTTAATTGTTCTACAAATTGATCAGTTTAATTAAAACTCAAATTAAAAGATACGAGACAATGATTATCATGCGAAAAGTTCCCACCCTATACTTTCATTTATTTATTTTTAGAGTTAAAAAGGTTTCCAAGAAAAGGATTAGTAGGCGTTTTATTATAGGTTCCTGTACTGTTCAAGAGAAATACACAGAGTGTTTCATAAAAGCGTACTAGACTAAACTTAAACGTTTTTTTATATGTTTTTTTAATGAAAAATAATGATTTTAATTTTTTAATAAATAGACATCTTATATTTTCTTATGTTTTTGAAACCTACATTTCATGGTGAATACCATGATACATATTATATATTTATTTATATTTATTTATATTATATTTTGTTATATATTTTCATTACCTATTACTTTGGGAGATATATGATGTTAAATTATTGAAATAAATTTTTATGAAATATTCGGTATAATTCCTTTAAAAAATAGTACAATGAGAAAGTACAATAAACCCTAGAAATCCTTTTTAGTTTTAAAAATAAACAAGAAAAATGGGTCGGGAGCTTTTGCGTGATTACTCTGTACCTACTCACGTTAAAAATATATATGAGATTCAGCTTACTTTTTATTACAAGTAGAATTTATCACAAAAAAAAACATTATTACTGTAGAAAAGTATAATTCAAACTCTTGCTCAGCACAACTTTGAGGTCATGGATAGGGTTAATAAAACGTGTCTAATTTTTGGAAAAAATTAAATATACAAATAAAAAACAAAACTTACGTAACAGACAACAACAAATAATAACAGAAAAATATTAACAAGTTATTTCTCTTAATTAATGTGTTATTGAATTAATTAATTTTCATGAGATTCACAACCCCAAGATCAATGCCGCGATCCACGCTATAGTTTAATGATTATTCATCATCGTCTTCTTCTATATCATCGTTATTATCTAAAGAATTTTTAGATAAGTGAGGCTCTCTGAGCAATCGTAGCACATCTTCAACTAAAGGTTCTTTGTTGGAACGAGTACCCACACATTTAGATAATGATGAAATATAAGGATCAGACGATAACAAGAGCCCACAAAACACATCCTTCATTGTCTTATCTCTGGAAAACTTCCTAGAATGATGCTCTGGGTATCTTCTGAAATTTTTATTACGAGATTCCAGAGCCTCCTCTGAGAACATTCCTATAGGAAGAGGTGCAGATTTTACGATTTCAGGTCAGTGAACTAGTATTCTGTGAATACTCGAAGGCATATTGTACCATGGATAAAGTTCCACAAACATTACCGCTGTACCTTTGCAATACTCAGCAAATGCCTCAGAATTTACTTCATATCCAGAACACATTGTTGTAAGGATTACGTATAGACGTTTCAGAAACTCTTCGTTCATCCCTGTAATAGTATTAATTAAATTTATAAACGGATTATAAACCGATAATACAAAAAATGGTAGTTTTGAAAATTAAAAGGAAATGAAAAAAATACCTGTTATTGATGCTGTGACCTGATATTTACGGAAGAATATTCGGGCTGTATTCCCATCATTAGTTGTGCCATAACCCTGCTTTGGAATATCGACCAACAAAGACAACTTTTCTCTTAGCTTTTTAATTATTTCTTCTTTTCGTTCTTTTACAATCTTTTTTTCGTTCTCGCTCCGTATCTGCCATTTTTTTAACACCAGCCTATAAGAAATATGGAGACAACACTCTAAACATCGTATCCAAGCATGGAGAGTGGAGATCCCATAATCGTACAATGTTTCGTCTGGTGGAAGAGTCATTATTAGTTCTAAGTTATTCATAATTTTTGGTGTTGCACCATAAATGCCACAAGTTTGCGTTGAAGATTTAGAAATCACACCAAACATCTTTACATCTATCATGGTCATTTTAAAGGAATGGTTAATAATTATTACACCTTCTTCAACAAAACATTCAGTTGGTTTAATATTTTCGATCTGGCTTTTTATATTTTCAATTTCATTCTTTGATAGTTCTGTTGTTTCCTTTTCAAAGATCAATTTTATTGGTCTGCAAAACCGGGTAGAGGATGGTCGAAGATTTTGCCAGAATATACTATTATTCTCTGCAACCATTTGCAGTGGAACTAAACATGGAAAACAAACTGGAATCATTTTTTGAAGAAATATTTTCATCGCTAAATTGCTGCTTGTAGGTAGAGTGTCCAGCACTGCCATCACATCCCCATTTATATATAAGATTGAATTTATTTGACAAATTTAATGGAAAAGTAGAAACAACAGGTTTTTCCGACTCGACAATTCTCTTTGCCGTGTGATTGACCAGTTCTTGCAGATTTACTTCCGCGGATATATCTGATTAAAATAGAATCTTCAGCTGGAAAGCATTTTTTCTTAGCATCAAGAAGAATATTATAGTTAGGGTAAATGTTAGCATGTCGGTTTTTCGCTCCCTGCTGCATTAAAATATAAGATTTTTTCGTGAAACGCCCATCAACGTAAAGGGCAAGAGCTTCCTCAGGGGTATATTTAAGAGGCTTATAAGTTGGAGCATTAAATGCTTTTTTGATTTTGGTAGCTCTCTCTGGTGAACATTCTGAGACTTCCTGAACTATTTTTGACGCATTTCTACGGCCTAACAACTCAAGACTTTTTCGAGTTGCAAACGACAGCTCCTCAGCAGAATAAGTCTCCAACAAGGGCATTATCTTCTGTTTTTTGCGTTTATCACAAAGATCCATGAAAAATTTAGAGGGTCTACCTTTGCTGGGACCTGGTTCTTGTAGATCTGCTTTAAAAAACTCTATATTTACGTTCAGCCAGTTATGATGTCTATTTTCAAAAACTGTCTGAGTGCGATTGAAACGGCTTAACGATAAAAACGCTATCGGAACAAACATGCATAAACACCATAATCTGCAGCCCTTTAAATTATTTTTTTTTGGGCAAATATGATTATTTTATGGCAATTTTGTTATAGCATAATTTTTGTATGTACATGTTTTCAGAAACAATATTGTTTTATATAAAGTAAATACTTACCTTTAGTTTGTATACTGTACAATCACAATTTGTAAAATCTTAACAGGATTGCTATAACGAACAGTGCAAATTCACTAATAAATGTCACTGAACTGACACACCGCTCATATTGAATATTTTACAGACTTTTGTTTATTGTCATAGCAGCGGTGTATAAGGTATCACGATTTTTACGTAAAAATGGTTTCATATAATGTTTCTTTTTTTAATAAGACCACAGAAATTATATAATTTGACAAATATTTTCGAGATTTTTTTCCACCTATAATTTAAAAAGTGACCTCTGTGCGGCCCTCTGACTGACGCCCTCTCTCGACAATGCCACTACTTGGGCTGCTTCAGCGGCTGTGGTATCCATTTTTTTGCATCAACACTCGGGCATATACCCATATGTCAAATTTGCATAAGCGACTGAGACGATTTACCGAATTGGAAGCGTACTGTAGGGCGAGTCGCAGTCGCAGTCGCTGGGCGAGCATGTTGGAATATGCAATAATCGTAACAACCCGTTCGTGTAACATATTTTGTGAACGCCTCATCCAATTAATGCAAGAGTAACAGTTTTTTAAAGCTCAATGACAAAGGTAGTACACGCATGTCTTATGTTTTTATTTTCCTTTTTTTAGACTGAAGCAGGAGACGGAAATGCGTGTGCAAATAGTGAGTCGATTGTTTTGCACTCAAGTGTATATATATATATATATATATATATATATATATATATATATATATATATATATATATATATATATATATATATATATATATATATATATATATATATATATATATATATATATATTGTGAAAAGTAATCTTGGGTTTGTGGCATTTCATTACATAGAGAAATAAGCAAATAGACGAATCTTACAAAATAAGGCTCTGAGGGTTACTGAGCAGTAACTGACCTCCCAAAATACACTAGAATTAATAATCTACTAAACTACACAGGCACACCAAGGGTCTGTGATTTTGACACTGTGTCCAAATTTTAAGATAAACCTTCATAATCTAGATAACCCTAGTTTAGATAATGCTCGTACAGTTAAATTCATTGAACACCCCAAATTCCCGGCTTTAAACTACTACTATAGCAACCCACCATAACAACCACCAGTGTCGTAGCTGGGAACTATGGCGCCCAGGGCAAGCATCATAATTTTGCGCCCCCACCCTCCCTAATGAACCTCCCCTCCCTAATAAAATAATATCCCCACCCTCCCTAATAAAATAATATCTAGCATCACTGTGACGTATTCAAAATTTAGATATTCCTAATCCACTCAATGTACTAGTCCACTCAATGAACTCTATATGGGGTAAAACTGGTAGAAGTTTGTAAAGTTCCTCACGACTCGCCCTGTATATATTTGATTAAATGTTTTACTGGTTTCAAAAATCAATATGTAATATCTGTACCTATTTAAGAAGAGTAAAGAAACACTCTTTTATTGCACATATATTTATTACAAAAGTTAAAACAGTCAATTACAGTTAAATTACAGTCAAACTGTTAAAAGCAAACATCAATCACTTTTTAAAAATAACCGCAATGTAGAAATAAAATAAAACAATGTAGAAAGAAAAAAAAATAAATTTGCTATGGAAAAGTCAAGAAAACTAGAATGCAACTTTTCTTGACTTTTCTATAGCAAATTTTTCTATAATGTCATCGTAATTAGTTGTTTCTGCCGTTTCATACTCTATTGACATTATGGCTAAATTTGTCAAACGCTCTTGCCCTATTTGCGATCTTAAGTACGTTTTTACAAGTTTCAGCTTGCTAAAAGATCTCTCGCAAGACGCGGAGGTAACCGGTAACGTTAGTGCTAA
Organism: Tetropium fuscum; assembly: GCA_964058915.1. Classification (NCBI taxonomy): domain Eukaryota; kingdom Metazoa; phylum Arthropoda; class Insecta; order Coleoptera; family Cerambycidae; genus Tetropium; species Tetropium fuscum. The sequence continues at coordinate 5,006 of CAXKVY010000139.1, forward strand.
ACGGAGACATATTTCTAAATTGGGATAATTAGACGATAAGCCATATTCATGCATAAAATTTAACACAGTTATTAAGTTAGCCTCTTTTAGGTTGGGTATTAAAGAACAAGCTTGATATTTAAAACTCTCGATCTCTCTCAAGATCATCTTTATATTTTAGTGCCAAATCAGCTGCTGCCTTTTTAAGGCATTCAGTAGGTTTTTCAAAAAGCGAGAGTCCTGTTAGAAAACTAAAATCCGAGGCTACGTGTGACAAAGTCTCAAATCTCCACTCCATCTGCGAAATTAACGTATCAAGAACCTTATACAGTTGGATTTTAAATTTCTTCAAGTCTGTAAAACACTGAGCTTCATCATCGGCCTTCTCATCGAAATTTTTTTTTATTTTCCGTTTTCTTTTTTCTGGAAATTCTTGTGTTATATTAATCTGCTGGCAGAGATCCTTTGCGGCGTCTATAGCTTTGTCAATTCCATTTTCTCTAAATTTTTTTAAATACTGAAGGAGACCATCAATATGTTTAGCTGCCCTTTCGATTGACTGTGTTTTATATTGTAAAATGCTGTTTACCTTGTCGATATTACTAAGAATTTGATTCCACACACTTAACAGACAAATGAATTGAAAATCAATTAGTTTTATCAAATTCTTGGCAGAAGATACAGAGTCTGTGGAATAGGTTATTTCATCTGTTCCTTCAGAAATCACATGTAGGGCTTTTACGACTTCTGGTAATTGAGAAATCAAGGAGTTAACTGACTGATACTTTGATGACCATCTGGTTTCAGAATGACCTTTTAGAGTCAACTTCAAATTTGACAAAACTTCCCAACGTTGTGTTGACCCCGAAAAGAAAGTAAATATATGTTGCAACGTGCCAAAGAATGTTACCATTTCTGATGTTACAAGAGCTGCATGCACCCCAATTAGATTTAAAGAATGAGCTGCACATGGTAAAAATGTTGCATACTCGTTCTGTTGCAAAATTAGTGCTTGTACTCCACCATATATGACAGCCATGTTGGCACCATTATCGTAGGCTTGCCCCCGGCAATCTGATAGTTGTAAGCCATCATTCTTTATTTTTGTCATAATTTCATCTGCAAGACCACTTCCAGTTTTTTTATTTGTTTGAATAAAATCGATGAAACTTTCTTCAACTGAACATTTACCGTCCTCAATTAGCACATATCTTATTATTTGAGCCATCTGCTCCGTGTGGGCGACGTCCGGAGTGCAGTCGAACGATATAGAGTAGTACTTCGCTTTTTTAATTTTTGAAATAATGGTGTCCTTAACACTAGATCCTAGCAACTTAATAAACTCAGTTTGACTACTAGGGGACAAATATGAAACAGAACCTTTAGTAATAGAGGAAATATGTGCGGCAACTTGAGTATTGTATTTACTTAATAATTCCAGTGCACTTAAAAAAATTCCCGATTTCCGATGACCAATCTGTTCAATTTTACCCCTAAGAGCTAAGTTGTTCTTTGCACAAAATAATATGACGTCCAAAATTACCTTCAGAAAGTATCTCCACTTTTCTCTTTCCGTTAAAATTATACGTTCCATATCATCGTTTATCGCTACCCCTTTCTTTAGACGAATTTCCAATTCTTTCCATGATACAAAGCATTTTCGATGTTCTATAGAATTCTCGTGTTCACCGACTCTTGGGTTTAAGTGTTTCCAATCACAAAAACCCTGTTTTGCACTTGAAAAAATGGACGGTTTTTTCGTAAACAGTAAACACGGGAAACAAAATAGTGCTTCATTTTTTTCACTGTAAATCAACCATGTTCGGTCTACTTTTTCATTATTTGGCAGGGTTTTCTTAAACCATTCGGCAGTAAAAATACGTCCGTCGTCTTTTACGGATAACCTGAAATCGCAGTCTTTTCCTTGACTTGGACCTTTTTCAACTAGGCAACACCTAAGCTTATCATCTATATTTGGCCACGACTTTGGATCGTTATAATTTATTACAGAAGCTAAGGCGGATAAATGACTAGTATTTTGTTCTTCAGAGGTCCCTGATGGAAAGAAAAAAATTGGTTAAAAGGAAGGATCTTCTAAAAACAAACGTTATTTTTATATACATAAATACTGCATAAATAATATATGCATAAATACTGATTTTCTAAAATAGCCGTACAAAGAAAAAAATTATTTCATTCTGCAAAAATGTTGACCTTAAATTCAAAAATTTCTTTAAAACGTACCTCCTTCTGCTTCCGCGGCTAGTGAACAGTCTCTTTGTATATCTTGGGATTCTTGGGTAAAATCACTTTCGTTTCCATAAGTCGATGTGATTGTTAAAGTGTCATTATTGTCAGTAACATTAACATTTAAATCTAGTTCCATAGACGAAGACGCAGATCCGGAACCTTCATTTACAACAGCTAAATTACTCGAATTGGATATCCAGCCGAATAATCTATTTGACAATTTTTGTTCACTTTCTTTTCGCGCTTCTCTTAATTTCTTAAATTCCGACCCTGACGGCTTTTTTGGTGGCATTCTAATTTAAGAAACATTTGTTTACATTAGGTACTTTTAATTACAAAGCAATAAAATGTTCTTACCTGCGTTAAGATCTAATCTAAAACGTAAACAGCACAGCCCACAAAAGGATTTGTCTAAAAGTTATAAGTTATGAAACACACAAGACTCGACTACTCGACTCTCCCAGTATAACTGATAATATTTATACGCGATTCCTCTAAAAACGTTGCTCGCTTTCGCATAGGCCTTTCGGGGAAATCCAGGTCACAAGGTTCATGCCACACGAGGCTCGAGCGCAGACTCGGGTCCAGTGGCGTGGACATACTGTGTCATTTCAGTCGGATTAACTTAGCGTAGATCAAGTAGCGTGATTTGTCGGGCTGCCATTTTGCGCCCCACAAGGCTTGCGCCCCTGGCGTGGGCCCCGGTTGCCCTGCCCTAGCTACGACGCTGACAACCACATACACAACACACAATATCCTAATACCAAAAATACCTAATATCCTATACCATTTGTTTGTAAGTCAACTGAGGCACCCATATTAACCTTAACTACACGCGCCCTTAAATTATACAGGCGTGGTGTATTTTATGCACCACAAAAATATAGTTGAGAATTTATTTAAATAATATAGATTTCGGCCGAAACAATTTATTTTCTTATAAAATATAGAAGCAAGAACAAAACAACAAAACTTATAAGATCTCCCATGTATTTAAAATATTTTGCGAAGGCTACAATAAAGCTAAACTTAGAAATAAAAAAATAGTACATATTGAAATAAAATATAACTAACCTAAAACATTACATTGCACGACATTCTCATTTAGAAATATTTGTTAGTTTTTATTCTACGTCATTATTTTCATTCTGATTATGACAGTCTAGGCATGTGATAACAGTGGATGCGTGTTGTTTGCAAACCGATCTATTGCATGTTTGGCACGACATAGTGATATAACCAAAAGTCATCTCCTTGTTCTTCTGCCTATAGAATAGGCACTGCACATTTTATCAATCGTATCAACACCTCCCTTGTGAATATTATAATCCAAAATTATGTAAGGCTTATTTGTAGCAGGGTCTATTGCGGAATCGTCATGCACAGTTGAAAGTAGAACTACAGATTTATTTCTTTTTGGCACGTAGGAGACGATGGCCATATTTTCTTGGAATCCAAAAAGGGATGAATTTGGTGTCCTATTTTTGTTTGGCAGAAACTTTAAAGGAAGCTCCCTTTTATTTTTTTTCCTTTCCATGGCTGTAGTAAGCGGTGTGTATCAGCTGGACTGCTCGACTTTTGATAGACGCCTTCTGGTTGTTTTCCACAATATACCTCGAGCTTAGTGACGTAGAATGTTTGCGCATCACACAATACAAAAGCTTTCAAGCCATATTTGGCTGGTTTACTTGGGATATACTGAACAAAGCTACATCTGCCTCTAAAAGGTATCAATATTTCGTCAACTGTTACCTCAGAGTAGAGTGTAAATGAGAGTTCTGGATCAGACCCCCCCACCAAATTGACCCCCCCACCACTTTTCTCCCACCACCAATCCCACCCACTCCTTACCCCCACCAATCCCACTTTCTATTGGTCACCCCACCACTGAATCCAGCATCCTATTGGTCACCCCACTTACACATCACCCACTCCTTTCTGTTTTCAACAAATCAAGGTATGGAGAGTTCTAGATCACCTTCCCATACCATAATCTCCCACCCGCTATTCAAACTTTCGAGGTTTCTGAACATTTCAGCCACAGTCAAACAAGAGCAATGGCAATCCTAGTGTAGTAGTCTATATTGAAGCTACCAAAACAATAATAACACTGATATAGCGTGCATATTAGTGCAAATGGATATGAAGCGAAATATTGAATCTGTCATTAAGAAGGTAGTAAACTTTTGGTTTGATAGTACATCAACAGCTACTAATATGACACTACAAGTAGAAGAAGAAGAATCCGCTCCTACAAATTGCTTTATATTGCTATGATGGTTGATTTAAATCGTCAAAACAATCCCGAGCGGACAAAGAAACGTGTATACGCAAAGGATGCATTGGCTAAAACTCTTGAAGAATTAATGAATCAACGTTCTCCTATAGAATTATATACGGATTATCACCCTCAAGGTATTTTGAGAAATATCACGGATCAATTCGACCTTTCAGGAATAGCAGAACTTCCCGTCCATACTATAACTATAACAAAATACCCATACCAAAAAGTTATAGTGCAAAGCAGATGGGGTGAATTAAAAGTATTATAATATCTTATATGAGTACGTCGTAATAAAAATAATGTTTCTACATTTTTGTGTTCTTATTCCATCTATTTACAAATCATTTGAAGTAAAACAAAATATGATGGCGCTTGCCATCATATTGAAAATCTACTGCCGAAGGCGCAGCGTCGGCAAATAAACAAGAGTCCACCAAGGAATTATTTAAATTTTGGGCGTTGCTACATGTGTGCTTACACCAACATTTATTTATTATAATATAATAAAGATAATTTAACTATTTATATTGTTTAATCAATCAGGTAACCAATGGGGATGATATCTTTTACAAAATATTGACTCCACCTATACACTCTGCTGCCAGGCCCATAAATTTTAAGGATTGCTTCCCGTAATAACCACATGTTTGTTTCATAAGCATTTATAAGTATATGGAACTTTATCGGGAAATACACTTTTTAAATATCCATATGCTCATTTTGGAGTAACACTGTCACCCAGCACTCCATACACATTTTTTCCAACCGCATTTCACTCCAATAGCGCGAAGATGAAGTCAAAGTAGAGTTAAAGTTATTATCCTATAGGTACCTTGGAACGAGACTGTATGAGGACACGCCATCATCACACATGTAGCATCGCCCAAAATTTAAATAATTTCTTGGTTTACACTTATTGATTTGCCGACGCTGCGCCTTCGGCAGTAGATTTTGAATAATTTGAAGCTTATCATCTTCACCATATCGAATAATTTTATCAATCAGGTAACCAATGGGGATGATATCTTTTACAAAATATTGACTCCACCTATACACTCTGCTGTCAGGTCCATACATTTTAACGATTGCTTCCCGTAATAAATACATATTTGTTTCGTAAGCATTTATAAGTATATGAAACTTTATCGGGAAATACACTTGTTTTAAAATGTCCCTATGCCCATTTTGGAGTAACACCGTCACCCAGCACTCCATACACATTTTCTCTTCCAGCCGCATTTCACTCCAATAACGCGAAGATGATGTCAAAGTATTTTGAGGCACCATATTGCTAAGGCACTGTAGCACAAATGGCAAACAATCGTGTACGCTATACATGTTTGTAGAAGGAACGATGTGAACTACCTGAAATACAAAGTTGTTGCATATTTAAAGAAAACTTGTGACCTGGAATCCGCAGGTAGGGAGCACGTAAAACTTTCATCGTGACTGGAGCATACATTTTGTTACCTTGCAATTCCCATAAAAGGTTATAAATTGTTTTCTTCTTACTATACGTTTACCACGTAATTTGCAACTAGGGCAAATATACAGGTATACACCGGCTACAACTTTCCACTTTCGCAAATAAAGTGGTTAGAAATCCGTCACGATAACGATGCAGTTTGCAATTACCTTAAAAGGTTAAAAATACAAGGTGATGTAGCAACTAGGACAAAGAAACGGGTACTGCTTTCTCTTCCATCTTCCACTCTAAAAGCATGCGAATACAGACTCTTGTCTCTCACCCCACCTCAGACTAGGTTTACTTTAAAACTGACTGCAACCGACCAAAGCTGTAATTAGTCTTCAGTTGTTTCATTGTGAGCCATAGTTAAGTCCAGAATGTCAGTGCGCAAGATTAATATGTCCTTAAGAAAATCTCAAGAGGTAATAGTAATAGATGATGTGGAAATCGACGACGTAGTGTTACAATCTTCATGTATAGCAAAATTACTACCGACAAGCAAGCTCCAAGGAATCGCTTCGAAGAGCAAATCGTCCTCATCGTCTTCGAGTTCGTCATCATCGTCAGAAAGCGACGCTGGAACGGATTTTACAGAGCCGGAGTCACCCCGAAATCAGGATGTTGTAGACGTGGTGCAGGCAGACGCTGATACCCCCAATGTTGGATGCGAATACCACCATCCTAGAGGAGGTGGTTGCAGGTCCCAGCAATATCCACCACACGTACTACGAGGACATCTCTGTCGAGCCGCAAGGGACTTCCACGCTGAAAATATCAGAAGAGGATGCCGCCCAAGACGCAGGTCCCACTTCCACGCTGAAAATATCAGAAGAGGATGCCGCCCAAGATGCAGGTCCCAGCAATATCCACCACACGTACTACGAGGACATCTCTGTCGAGCCGCAAGGGACTTCCACGCTGAAAATATCAGAAGAGGATGCCGCCCAAGAAAGTATTGTGCAAGATTATAGTGCCAGGGACTTGAATGTAGGTTTAAATGTAGGGGGTCTTAATAATGATTTACGGAATGGAAACATGCTTGTTAAACATCTTGAGTTTAACTATCTCCGCGACGTTCGACATACTCTAAAAGAAAAATCAGCTAAACACGTATCAAAATTAACTGAACGACGGATCAAAACATCTAAAACTTTGGCTTATTTAGTTCGAGAAAAAAAAAATATAGAGGCTTTGATCACGGCGTACTGTAATCATCTATATGAAATTGATGACTCGTTACATCGAATTCACTATTTTCTTGAAAATTTTCCGTTTTAATGTTTCCAACCCGTAAATAATATAAACATATTTTAAACTTTTGTAAATATATTATTAGTATTTAGTATAAGTGCATTGTATATATAATATTAGATAAATAGTTAAACTTGTATGTGTATATAATTGAAATTAAGTAATATTGAATACATATTTATTTTTATATCTTGGTTTTATTATTTTCTTATTATTTGAATCTTAATATCTCTTTAGCGATTACCAATGTATACAAAAAATCGAAATAGAAATATAATTGCAAGTATGCAATATATGAGAACGAAAGATATTTTATACTCGGTAAAGCATTATTTAGGTTACCATATAAAAATTAAAACCATATATTTTTCAAGACATTTATTCATATGTATTTACATAATTAGGTACTTATTTATTATTCATTAACGATGTAGTTAGGAGGAGGGCTTTCATAACGTCGACATCGCAATTCCTTCTGCTCTTCATTTAAACACCAACATACCCTAAAATGAGCTTCTTCAGTGGGGAATATGTGTCCGTTTTGTTCGCACAGATATGTTAAACGACTCACGCAAGTTGTGCATATGTGGTTCCAATTGTCTCTGTTAAACCTGTCACACACTAAGCACCGCTGTATCATAGACCGTACATTTCCGCTGGTGTTGAGTTGTATTGTAACGATTTTATGTCTATTTCTGTATTTCCCCCCCACTCATGCAAAACCGGTTTAATTAGTGGTGGGGAACTGCTTATAAAACTTCACTTCTCTCTACATTTCTTTAGTTTATATTTACCTCAGCTTCTTAACAAACAACAGGCAATAATGTGGATGTGTTATGTACAAGATGTTAATGTCACCGACTTCAACAGTGGTGTTTCTTATTTGTTACAACAATTCCAAAATCTCCAATTTGATGCTGAACACGAGGCCGTATATGGTATGGGTAGATTTCTTTCAGAAGAAGGTTGTACTGAACTTGCAGACAAATATAATAGTGGTGTAATAATATGTGAGCGATTTCATAATGAGGATATGTGTGCTACTTTCCTAGTATCTGAATTAATTAGGCTGGGACTAGGACAATTTCTTTACCGTCTTCAACAGTATTTGACCCCAGAGCAGCTCCAGATGTTAAATTCTGCAGGACTTGATAACAGTAGTCGAGAAGACAGTTCTGCTGATGAAACCGACTCAACTACGGAAAAATAACGAATTGTAAATTTATTTATCAATAAACTTTATGTAAATATGATTGTTGTCTCATTAAAACAAATACTTTAGATAATTGAGGGTCATCTGTTTTCCCCAATTCACAAAATGGCTTCTTCAACTTATCCATCGGTCAACATTACCAATTGGTTAGCCAAGTCCAGTATTTCTGGAATATCCCACTATATGCTCCCAATATCGAAGAAATTTTCAATTTCAAGATCCTACGACTACTTTGGAGTAAAAAGAGCGCTTTAAAATAAAATATGCAAAACATTTTTGATGTCAAACTTATACCAAAAAAAATCAAAAAATTTCACTAAAAATCAAGTTATTTCTTTCATATTGGGTAATTTTATACCTATACTCGCTAGTAATACGGTGCACTTACAAAATCCGAATACATTGGTTATAAGGCTTGAAACGCGTAATTAAAATCTATTTAAATGAAAAACATTTCTATTTAACTCATCTTTATTTGGATGTTAAGACATTACAAAGTTTTCATATAAATAAAATACATTAGATAGTGCACATATACAACAATTTGTTTTATGGTAAAAACATTTTGGGTTTGACTTCATTACACGGGGCTGCTCATCAAATTCTGTGACTACCTGAGGGATGAAACGTTGAATGTAAGAAGCTTTTTCTTTTCCTTTTACGTATACTCGATCCGCTCCTATTGTTACGCTTTTAATGATTTGGTCAAATAGATGCAGCGGTGTATAACCACAACCCCACTCTAATGAGTGATGATTATTTGTTAACCATTTCGCTTGCTGTTGATATTCTAGGGATAGCATGTCAAACGGAAATGGTGGCTTAAATATATAATGACACAGTTGGTTTCCATCGTACGCTGCAAATTCCTTCAAGATAAATTTATTTTTTTCAATTTTAAATCCTTGAACGTCTACAACAAGATTCCTCATAACTGTAGATGACTGAACTTAACGGTTTGTAGTTTAATCTGACAATATAGCTCGATATCCCGTCTTAGTTTTCTTATATTTCGTCGGAAGAGAGCTAGTCGGTGTTTGAAGGTTGAGTACATTATGGATTCTTATTTCGGAGTGTTTTATACTAAGCCTTAAATAATGATTATCTGACATGCGCACTTCAATATTGTTTTACAATTTTTGTTAGAGGATTGTAAGTAAAGTGTTTCTCGTGTAAGATGAGACAGTATGCTGTTGTATCGATAGTTGTCGGCTCATCTGTTTCAAACTCGATTCTAATAACAATGGATCCTGTTTGAAGTGTTTCCTTCTGCCTTGAGCAGTCAATGTGTGTAATTGGAGCGTGGGATTTGAATTCATTGGGGGTAAAAATAGGTTGATTAGTTTTATGCGAATAGTACGATTCCTGAAAATTTGCAAACATTTCGTATAGTGTGGCAAATTTATTATTCGCAAAATCTAAATATAGATCGTTATATGGGTATCTTTCCGAATTAAGGAATATTCGTACATTTTTTAGACTACAATCATCAAATTTGGACATATCTGTGGTGATTTTCCCCTTTCGGCCTTTTTGAAAAGCAATAATAACAGTTGTTGTTTTTCAAAAAAAATATACATACTGTATACAATATACATAATGTACTCAACCTTCAAACACCGACTAGCTCTCTTCCGACGAAATATAAGAAAACTAAGACGGGATATCGAGCTATATTGTCAGATTAAACTACAAACCGTTAAGTTCAGTCATCTACAGTTATGAGGAATCTTGTTGTAGACGTTCAAGGATTTAAAATTGAAAAAAATAAATTTATCTTGAAGGAATTTGCAGCGTACGATGGAAACCAACTGTGTCATTATATATTTAAGCCACCATTTCCGTTTGACATGCTATCCCTAGAATATCAACAGCAAGCGAAATGGTTAACAAATAATCATCACTCATTAGAGTGGGGTTGTGGTTATACACCGCTGCATCTATTTGACCAAATCATTAAAAGCGTAACAATAGGAGCGGATCGAGTATACGTAAAAGGAAAAGAAAAAGCTTCTTACATTCAACGTTTCATCCCTCAGGTAGTCACAGAATTTGATGAGCAGCCCCGTGTAATGAAGTCAAACCCAAAATGTTTTAACCATAAAACAAATTGTTGTATATGTGCACTATCTAATGTATTTTATTTATATGAAAACTTTGTAATGTCTTAACATCCAAATAAAGATGAGTTAAATAGAAATGTTTTTCATTTAAATAGATTTTAATTACGCGTTTCAAGCCTTATAACCAATGTATTCGGATTTTGTAAGTGCACCGTATTACTAGCGAGTATAGGTATAAAATTACCCAATATGAAAGAAATAACTTGATTTTTAGTGAAATTTTTTGATTTTTTTTGGTATAAGTTTGACATCAAAAATGTTTTGCATATTTTATTTTAAAGCGCTCTTTTTACTCCAAAGTAGTCGTAGGATCTTGAAATTGAAAATTTCTTCGATATTGGGAGCATATAGTGGGATATTCCAGAAATACTGGACTTGGCTAACCAATTGGTAATGTTGACCGATGGATAAGTTGAAGAAGCCATTTTGTGAATTGGGGAAAACAGATGACCCTCAATTATCTAAAGTATTTGTTTTAATGAGACAACAATCATATTTACATAAAGTTTATTGATAAATAAATTTACAATTCGTTATTTTTCCGTAGTTGAGTCGGTTTCATCAGCAGAACTGTCTTCTCGACTACTGTTATCAAGTCCTGCAGAATTTAACATCTGGAGCTGCTCTGGGGTCAAATACTGTTGAAGACGGTAAAGAAATTGTCCTAGTCCCAGCCTAATTAATTCAGATACTAGGAAAGTAGCACACATATCCTCATTATGAAATCGCTCACATATTATTACACCACTATTATATTTGTCTGCAAGTTCAGTACAACCTTCTTCTGAAAGAAATCTACCCATACCATATACGGCCTCGTGTTCAGCATCAAATTGGAGATTTTGGAATTGTTGTAACAAATAAGAAACACCACTGTTGAAGTCGGTGACATTAACATCTTGTACATAACACATCCACATTATTGCCTGTTGTTTGTTAAGAAGCTGAGGTAAATATAAACTAAAGAAATGTAGAGAGAAGTGAAGTTTTATAAGCAGTTCCCCACCACTAATTAAACCGGTTTTGCATGAGTGGGGGGGAAATACAGAAATGGACATAAAATCGTTACAATACAACTCAACACCAGCGGAAATGTACGGTCTATGATACAGCGGTGCTTAGTGTGTGACAGGTTTAACAGAGACAATTGGAACCACATATGCACAACTTGCGTGAGTCGTTTAACATATCTGTGCGAACAAAACGGACACATATTCCCCACTGAAGAAGCTCATTTTAGGGTATGTTGGTGTTTAAATGAAGAGCAGAAGGAATTGCGATGTCGACGTTATGAAAGCCCTCCTCCTAACTACATCGTTAATGAATAATAAATAAGTACCTAATTATGTAAATACATATGAATAAATGTCTTGAAAAATATATGGTTTTAATTTTTATATGGTAACCTAAATAATGCTTTACCGAGTATAAAATATCTTTCGTTCTCATATATTGCATACTTGCAATTATATTTCTATTTCGATTTTTTGTATACATTGGTAATCGCTAAAGAGATATTAAGATTCAAATAATAAGAAAATAATAAAACCAAGATATAAAAATAAATATGTATTCAATATTACTTAATTTCAATTATATACACATACAAGTTTAACTATTTATCTAATATTATATATACAATGCACTTATACTAAATACTAATAATATATTTACAAAAGTTTAAAATATGTTTATATTATTTACGGGTTGGAAACATTAAAACGGAAAATTTTCAAGAAAATAGTGAATTCGATGTAACGAGTCATCAATTTCATATAGATGATTACAGTACGCCGTGATCAAAGCCTCTATATTTTTTTTTTCTCGAACTAAATAAGCCAAAGTTTTAGATGTTTTGATCCGTCGTTCAGTTAATTTTGATACGTGTTTAGCTGATTTTTCTTTTAGAGTATGTCGAACGTCGCGGAGATAGTTAAACTCAACATGTTTAACAAGCATGTTTCCATTCCGTAAATCATTATTAAGACCCCCTACATTTAAACCTACATTCAAGTCCCTGGCACTATAATCTTGCACAATACTTTCTTGGGCGGCATCCTCTTCTGATATTTTCAGCGTGGAAGTCCCTTGCGGCTCGACAGAGATGTCCTCGTAGTACGTGTGGTGGATATTGCTGGGACCTGCATCTTGGGCGGCATCCTCTTCTGATATTTTCAGCGTGGAAGTGGGACCTGCGTCTTGGGCGGCATCCTCTTCTGATATTTTCAGCGTGGAAGTCCCTTGCGGCTCGACAGAGATGTCCTCGTAGTACGTGTGGTGGATATTGCTGGGACCTGCAACCACCTCCTCTAGGATGGTGGTATTCGCATCCAACATTGGGGGTATCAGCGTCTGCCTGCACCACGTCTACAACATCCTGATTTCGGGGTGACTCCGGCTCTGTAAAATCCGTTCCAGCGTCGCTTTCTGACGATGATGACGAACTCGAAGACGATGAGGACGATTTGCTCTTCGAAGCGATTCCTTGGAGCTTGCTTGTCGGTAGTAATTTTGCTATACATGAAGATTGTAATACTACGTCGTCGATTTCCACATCATCTATTACTATTACCTCTTGAGATTTTCTTAAGGACATATTAATCTTGCGCACTGACATTCTGGACTTAACTATGGCTCACAATGAAACAACTGAAGACTAATTACAGCTTTGGTCGGTTGCAGTCAGTTTTAAAGTAAACCTAGTCTGAGGTGGGGTGAGAGACAAGAGTCTGTATTCGCATGCTTTTAGAGTGGAAGATGGAAGAGAAAGCAGTACCCGTTTCTTTGTCCTAGTTGCTACATCACCTTGTATTTTTAACCTTTTAAGGTAATTGCAAACTGCATCGTTATCGTGACGGATTTCTAACCACTTTATTTGCGAAAGTGGAAAGTTGTAGCCGGTGTATACCTGTATATTTGCCCTAGTTGCAAATTACGTGGTAAACGTATAGTAAGAAGAAAACAATTTATAACCTTTTATGGGAATTGCAAGGTAACAAAATGTATGCTCCAGTCACGATGAAAGTTTTACGTGCTCCCTACCTGCGGATTCCAGGTCACAAGTTTTCTTTAAATATGCAACAACTTTGTATTTCAGGTAGTTCACATCGTTCCTTCTACAAACATGTATAGCGTACACGATTGTTTGCCATTTGTGCTACAGTGCCTTAGCAATATGGTGCCTCAAAATACTTTGACATCATCTTCGCGTTATTGGAGTGAAATGCGGCTGGAAGAGAAAATGTGTATGGAGTGCTGGGTGACGGTGTTACTCCAAAATGGGCATATGGACATTTTAAAACAAGTGTATTTCCCGATAAAGTTTCATATACTTATAAATGCTTACGAAACAAATATGTATTTATTACGGGAAGCAATCGTTAAAATGTATGGACCTGACAGCAGAGTGTATAGGTGGAGTCAATATTTTGTAAAAGATATCATCCCCATTGGTTACCTGATTGATAAAATTATTCGATATGGTGAAGATGATAAGCTTCAAATTATTCAAAATCTACTGCCGAAGGCGCAGCGTCGGCAAATCAATAAGTGTAAACCAAGAAATTATTTAAATTTTGGGCGATGCTACATGTGTGATGATGGCGTGTCCTCATACAGTCTCGTTCCAAGGTACCTATAGGATAATAACTTTAACTCTACTTTGACTTCATCTTCGCGCTATTGGAGTGAAATGCGGTTGGAAAAAATGTGTATGGAGTGCTGGGTGACAGTGTTACTCCAAAATGAGCATATGGATATTTAAAAAAAGTGTATTTCCCGAAGTTCCATATACTTATAAATGCTTATGAAACAAACATGTGGTTATTACGGGAAGCAATCCTTAAAATTTATGGGCCTGGCAGCAGAGTGTATAGGTGGAGTCAATATTTTGTAAAAGATATCATCCCCATTGGTTACCTGATTGATAAAATTATTCGATATGGAGAAGATGATAAGCTGTCCACTTGCAGCGCTTTGGTGAGCGGCGGTTAGCGTGGGCATGTGACAAGTGTATATATAATAAGAAGGTGATAAGAAGGTGCATACATATTTTATTATCAGTATCAATCAGGATGACATTAATAACTTTTATTTTATTAGTAATCATACATCAAGTTTTTAGTGTATCAAATGAAGAAGCCGTTGCATATTTAGAAAAATATGGATACCTAAATATCAGTGACTCTTCTATTACACAACTGAATGAGGCAATAGCTGATTTCCAAGAATTTTATAACCTTCCTAGTGATGGACAGTTAAACAATGAAACTATGGAACTGTTTAAAAAACCGCGATGTGGTGTTTCAGACAACCCCCACTCCTACACCGTTCGCACTGCATGGAAGAAAAAGCTCTTAAAATGGTATTTTCCTTTAGCCAAAGGAAATTCAAAAGAAATAGCTAAACGTGTATTTGAAACTCGGGCAAATGTTTCAAATTTACATTTTAAATATTCTATTACCAGTCCAGATATTCTAATTTCTTTTTCACCCACCAATCATTCAAACCATGCTAAGTGTGCAAAAGGGAACTGCTCATATCCGTTCGATGGAAGGGGGGTGACACTAGCGCACGCTTCTTTCCCTGAACCTAACGAGCAATGTCTTGAAGTTCACTTGGACAACAGTGAAAACTGGTTTTATGGAGGTATATCACCTACGAATGGTATAGATCTCTTTAAAGTATTACTTCATGAAGTAGGACACACTTTAGGACTAGATCATAGCAAAGATATTTCATCAGTAATGTATCCATTTTATGCTGATGATGTACATACTTTACGTCCAGATGATATAGCAGCCATTCAATATCTGTATGGTAAACCTACCCCCACGACGACGACGACGACAACGACGAGGAGGACGACTGTGAAAACAACTACTAAATCTGTAGTGGACACAGCCCCTGATTTGTGTCAGATAACTACAGATAAGTTTTTAATTGCCTCAAATCATCACCTTTATATATTTTATGGCGAATGGGTGTGGATAATGAAATTAGGCAACCTTAAGATTGAAGAACCAAAGAAAATTAGCGACTATATACCTACAAAAACAATTTCTCATATATATCAAAGGAATGATCGGGAGATTCTTTTTGTGTCTGATAATAAATACTCTGTTCTTGATTTTCCTAGCTTTAATATAAAATATGGTAGACAATCTGTGGAGCTTCTATCCGTTCCTAGAGACTCTAATATTACAAGTATATTTAGTACATATTCTGGTAACACGTATATTTTTTATGGAAACAATTATTTTGTTGAAATTGATGAATGTTCTCAGATCAGGAAACGTAATGGAATTAATAGGTGAATTGTTCCCTGGTATACCAAATGGAATAACCAATGTTTTTCGATATACAAATGGAAATTTATATTTTTTCAAAAATCAGTTGTATTACGAATATAATGAGTTCTCTAATAAATTAGTAAGAGCAGGTGAATTTAGATTAAGCATATATGATATTATTTGTCCAAATAAAAGCATTTTACAGCAATTGAGGGACCTTTTAAAAAAACTAACTAAATATTATTAGTTGTAAGTTTAGTCTTCATTACTGAAGACAAGTATATTTTCTATAATAAAAATGTATTTCAGAATTAATGAAAATATTATTATTTATCCATATTCCTCATTTAACGTTCCATTCAACGCACACATCGGATGATGCAGACTCTCAGAGATCTGCAACTCATTTTACGACTATAACAAAATACCCGTACCAAAAAGTTATAGTGCAAAGCAGATGGGGCGAATTAAAAGTATTATAATATCTTATATGAGTACGTCGTAATAAAAAGAATGTTTCTATATTTTTGTGTTCATATTCCATCTATTTACAATTCATTTGAAGTAAAACAAAATAATTTAGTTAATGTGAATACTCCGAGATACATTAAGAAATATAAAATTTTAAACCTTTCAACACATCAACTCGAAATTAAACAATATAAATAGTTAAATTATCTTTATTATATTATAATAAATAAATGTTGGTGTAAGCACACATGTAGCAACGCCCAAAATTTAAATAATTCCTTGGTGGACTCTTGTTTATTTGCCGACGCTGCGCCTTCGGCAGTAGATTTTCAATATGATGGCAAGCGCCATCATATTTTGTTTTACTTCAAATGATTTGTAAATAGATGGAATAAGAACACAAAAATGTAGAAACATTATTTTTATTACGACGTACTCATATAAGATATTATAATACTTTTAATTCACCCCATCTGCTTTGCACTATAACTTTTTGGTATGGGTATTTTGTTATAGTTATAGTATGGACGGGAAGTTCTGCTATTCCTGAAAGGTCGAATTGATCCGTGATATCTCTCAAAATACCTTGAGGGTGATAATCCGTATATAATTCTATAGGAGAACGTTGATTCATTAATTCTTCAAGAGTTTTAGCCAATGCATCCTTTGCGTATACACGTTTCTTTGTCCGCTCGGGATTGTTTTGACGATTTAAATCAACCATCATAGCAATATAAAGCATATTTGTAGGAGCGGATTCTTCTTCTTCTACTTGTAGTGTCATATTAGTAGCTGGTGATGTACTATCAAACCAAAAGTTTACTACCTTCTTAATGACAGATTCAATATTTCGCTTCATATCCATTTGCACTAATATGCACGCTATATCAGTGTTATTATTGTTTTGGTAGCTTCAATATAGACTACTACACTAGGATTGCCATTGCTCTTGTTTGACTGTGGCTGAAATGTTCAGAAACCTCGAAAGTTTGAATAGCGGGTGGGAGATTATGGTATGGGAAGGTGATCTAGAACTCTCCATACCTTGATTTGTTGAAAACAGAAAGGAGTGGGTGATGTGTAAGTGGGGTAACCAATAGGATGCTGGATTCAGTGGTGGGGTGACCAATAGAAAGTGGGATTGGTGGGGGTAAGGAGTGGGTGGGATTGGTGGTGGGAGAAAAGTGGTGGGGGGGTCAATTTGGTGGGGGGTCTGATCCAGAACTCTCATTTACACTCTACTCCTCAGCTCCCAAGCAGTAACTTTTTTCGCAGTTTTCTACAAACCTATCCAACGTAAATATAATGGCAGTAAGTTTATCAGATTTTTCTCTGTCAAATCTAGTAGTTTTGTCGTCAAATCTCAGGGCTGACAGTAAAAATAAAAATCGCTTGCATCCCTTACCAGCTCTAAACATTTCTGAACCGGTGCCATCAGTTGTCCACAGTTCAAGAAAATGTGTGTGACCCTGTATTTTCAGTCCCGCCAAAAATAATAACCCGATAAAAGCCAGCAGTTCGCTTTTCGTAACATTTTTTGCATCTCGTTGTCGGTCATAGTTGAGTCGCATTTTTTCGATTTCCAAATTTGTACAGTCAATAATATGTTTGATAATATCGTCTGACAAAATATTCTCCAAAACACTTCTTTCATCGGTGATATATTTAGCATATTTTATGTTTTAGGCCCAGGAAATATCTTCACTATATTTTTTTGTTGATTTTGCTGTATTTACTTACGATAAGGTGTTTGTTCCATCGAGTTTTCTTGTCTTTAGCCACATAGTAATCTTCTGCAGAATTATTATTATTTGATATATTTACTGTCCGCTTTTCTTCACTAAACTCTCCTTCTGAAGCCAAATTGTCATAATTTTCTTCTACATATTCCTTATCGGAAGTATCTGCATTTTCTTCCAATTCTGTTATAACTTCTTCTGACGTATCTGCATCCCCCCACCTCCTCTTCAGAAAGATGTTTGCGATTTCTATCTTTTACTTGATCCCTATAAGAATAAAATGTGTGGAAAGTAATAGATATATTTTTTGCTTTTTTGTTATATTGTTATTTACTTAGGCCCGGTATTTCAATATACATTTGTCGAATAAGGTGAAAATTTGTCAGTATCCACCAATGGGAATTACGAATTTTATTTAGTAGCTCTAATAAACAAACTTATTAGAAATTGAAATACCGGCCCTTAGTGTATTTATAGAGATATTTTTAGTGTATTAATAGAGATTGAAATACCGGCCCTTAGTGTATTTACTTTCTCATTGCCGCATTAAGTCACTCCGAGGGGCCTCTCTCAGTGCTTGCAAAACGTACATTAATTTCGGCGATTTCGGTGAAATTATGTATAAAATCAACAAGTATTTTAGAAAACCGCCGAATAATCGCGACATACCAATTTGAGGATTTTATAAATATTTAGAATTGAATTCAAAAGATTTCCTACGATTTCCCTATAATATATCATCGATTTCGGGAGTGAGACGACCCTCGGCAACTGCTATTGGAAAACGAATAGACAACAAACTGCCCATATAATAATATAATATAACACCCAAATACTTACATGGTACCCACACGCGCGGTGTATTTTGGTACACGGTACAACAAGAAATTTCCACTATTTATCAAACGCAGTGGTCTTATCGATTGCGCTGGCAAAGCGATACTGACTGTAGTCACTACAGTCCATGATACAAGGAAATATACTACAGTCAGTATCGCTTTGCCATTTGAGGCTACCAGAGCCAAAACGGCCTAATCCATAAAATATAGTTTTGAGATAACAGTAAAAAGAAAATTAGCGGCAAAAGAAATGTCATTTCCATTTTAATTTAAAGAAGAGCTCTAATATTTCTTAATTTTAGCTATTTATAACGACTTTAACAAGTTATATAAATAAAAGAAACCATGGAAAAAATATATATAAGAAAAATAATAGGCCATAGTCGTCGGTGTCGGTGGCCTAGATGGTAGTACATGCGGAGTGGCACTGGACGACTGCCTACGAGCACTGGTCACCTCGGGTTCGACCCCCACTTCTGCTTGGGCAACATAGGAGAGCTTGGATGTGTGTCTGCGTTTTTTTTCACGTGTAACCCCTTTTAGACAGTGTGATTTTGGTAGGGGGTCGTCCAATTTTTGTGGTATGTTTTATGTTTATGTTTATAGTACAGAAACACTGAATAGTTAAACAAACATTTTATTTATAAAAGTAGAATAATACAGAAAAGTGGTTATAAAAATATAGGATATAACTAATCCGAATCGTCTTCTTCTACTTCAATAAAATCTTCTGACGGATCTATTGTCGTTTTCAAATTTTGATAGAAATCGAGGTACCGTGGTGGAATGCACAATGAAAGTTCCAATAAATTTTTCTTTTTCTTAGCATCTACCGGGTGTCCTTTTGGATATAGCGGCTCCAAAGTTTTAGCTATTGAAGATGTAGTAGCAGTGTTTCGTTTTGCTACATCTACGGTTTGAAAAGGAGCAAACTCACTATTTGAGTACTTAAAATTTATCCTAAGTGGTTCTTCCTTTTTAAAGTTTAGCCATTGTATTTTGAGCCTTTCCACTTTACCATCTTCTGTTGATTTCTTTCTATTAGTAATTCGGGCTTGAAGAGTTGAAGTGGAAATAATATCGTTTCTTGTCATTACAATAACCTTGAAAGGATTATTTTTTCTGCCAGATTTGATGACATTGCACCAGTGTTCTGGAATGAAAATGTCTTTGTATAATTTTTTTTGTTTTTCGATAAGACCAAAATCTTGGTCACAAGGCAGATAAGAGTGGCCACTTACTAAAAATTTGTGATCAATTTCTTCTACCGTGAATTCCGTTGAAGTTACAATATAGTTACACAGTAGAGCGATTTTGATATTTCGGTTTTGGCCAGCGCATTGATCGGAGTACAATATAAGCCTTTTTGAGACAACATAATTTTTTACAAAGTGAAGGATACAAGAGCCTATCTCATTAGGTCCTCTTGAAGCTTTTGATTCGTCCCAGACATACATTAATACTTCATCTGTTTCCAAATTATGGATACCCAAACAGTATGTCCAAAGCTGTCGCTTATAATAAGCTTCACCTGTTGACAAAACTGGAGTGGGCAATGTCTTCATTAAATCAAAAGTTATAGCCGTGACATTATTTGTGTTGTGTTTTGCTAACTCCCTGTCTATTTTTAATCCTCCTCTTGCACACTCTGCCTTCCGGAGGTGTAGGTACCGTTGAACAATAATTTGCTGCTTTTCCGCCTCGTCCATTAAAGCTTCAATTTTTACTTTAAAAAAATCACATTTTTTGCAGGTGTCTGACAGAGGGGCATGAAAAAGTAAATTAAACTCTTTATTAAAGATGTTGGAAAAAACAAAATATGAAACTGGTTCAACAATTTCCTCTTTGTAGAGACCAAACATTTTTCCCAAACTAAGATCAGGAGCCAAGTATCTTCTATGGGGATTTTTCGCTCGTGAATAATGCGACTGATATGAGGGAAATATGTTTATAAAGTTTTTTACTTCCAATATGTTTTCCTCGCTCGTTTTATTACTGGGAATGTTTCTACCACGTTTGTCTACTGGAGGGGTCATGCCCGAGGCCTTACTCAACATAACTCTGCTTATTCTTCCATCTGTAACTTTTAACACACTTTTAAAAAACTCCTTGCAAATCATAACTTTCTGTCCATTCTCATCGGGCAAATAATACAGTCGTGTATGTGAGCGTCTTGAAGGATTCGCATCGGTTTTATAACATCTCAATTTACTCACAACATCAACTAACCCAAAAATGTAAGATGTTTGTAAATCATGCGTTTCAAGAGCATAAAAGTTTTCGAACAGATCTTTCTGTCGCTTAGCATTTATTTTAGTGTGACAGAGATTATAACATGGGCAAATTATTTCCTCAAAAACCTTTTGCGGTACTATCCTACCTTTAGGGCTTTAGTTTACATATTTTTCACCTTTTACACGTTTTACTTTTATAATATTTTTTCGCCACGTTTTTTCATTCTTACAACGTTTTCTTGATTTTGATTTTATCATGATACTAGCAGCATCTTCGTTCTCACTTTCTGAATGATTGCTAGGCACATATTCGGATCCTGAGTCTTGGAATGGTTCCTCTTCTGATACTAAAAATAATTAATAACTTAACCTCAAAGTCAACACTAATTTTTGTACACAATAAGATGTAGACTTACCGATGACGTCTGAAGAGTCACTCATATTTTATTTATTTGAAAATACTGTTACTTATTTTAATCTCAATACCAAAATTAAAATAATCCCAACAAGACAAAGCACACTGTAATAATGTCTGTATTTTACAACAGTCAATATGTTTACGGAAAAACGGCCTAACCCTCTGAACTGTGGCTTAAGCCGATTTGGCGCATGATATGTTGGCCCAGTCATTGAAAGCAAAGTAAAACAAGTGGTGCCATCTGTTGAACAGTAGACAAAGGTGGTTTAGGCTATTTTACATTATGAAGGTACAAGCTTAAGCAACAAGATAGGCCGATAAACTCAAAATGTCATAAATGAGGCTTAGGCCGTTTTCGCACTGATAGCCTCATTTTTACCACTACAGTGTACTGCCCTCATAAGCAGAAATGCCTTACGTCAATTTTTTATAAAAAATGAGATAACTATTTAAATCGTCTATTTACGTGATTTAACATCATAATTAATCGGAAATTTTTTTTTTTAATAAGATATCAGTTATTGATATAATATTACCCCATGTTTACCAACGCCCACAATGTCATAAGCAAGAGCGCCTTAAGCTGATAATATAAGGTACTTTTGTTTATTACCTATGAATTTTTAAGCAAGAACGCATTAAGTCAGACATAAGGTATTCTTGTCTAAAAATATGTACTCAATATATGTATGCACTTCGAAGCTAAAACACCTTAAGTATGGATACAAGGCGTTCTTGCTTAAAACGTGTAGTGGTTGTTACAAATCTGACCTAACCTACAAATAATTTTATTGTTCTGTGTAAATCGTCTAAAATGTGGAAAAATTCAAAAAGTAATAAAATAATGGCATTGTGTAAAAATGATTCCAGTGGTAGTACAATTAATCAACCAGGTAAGAAAGTTTTATTTGCCTACTATTAAGAAATCGTTATGAAAAGATTATTATATTATTAGAAAATAACCGCCAAATGATTTACGCGGGAATAAAATTGACTGCTGGGAGGATGGAAGCTAGCTAAAGTTTTCATTTGAATGAATTATAATTATTATTTATTGATATGTCTTACTAAAATTATTTTTTTATTTCTTTTGCAATACAAATATTTTGTAGAACTCGTATAATAGGGGAGACCGGGGTTGGTTGTTACAATTTTTACATATATGTTTTTAATATCTATTTATTGAACATATTACAAAAGCCTATACTGTTAGTATATAGTTCGTACTTATCCCTACCTAATAAATAAAGTAATATTATTTTATATCAAACACAAAATACAGAGTAAATATTTTTAAGAGGTTATGTTACTTGTAACAAGTTACCCCGTACGGGGGTCGGTTGTTACATGTCTGGGGTTCGTTGTTACAAGCTTAAACATCATCATCTGAGTCACAGTTTCGGCATACAAAGAATAAACCTGCATATACACACTTATCATGAGCCCATGAATAACATTTTGTGCATTTTACCCACTCTTCACCCGATTTGGATTTCGAAAAATTCTCAGCACAAACTAAACAAATTGCATCATCGTCATCACTTGATTCACTTTCTATGTTTTTTTTCACCCGTTTTGTCGGTTTTTTAAGTTGTTTCCCTTTTTTATTTGCGGTAATGTTTTTCTTCACTCCTTTTAGTTTTATCAAGTGAGTTGTGAGGTGGTGACCCAAGTGAAGTGTGAGGTATTTGTAAGATCTCTTTTTCGTTTTCTGGATCTACATTGTTAGATTCTTGAGTGAATGATTCAACTTCATCTTGGTCATTAAGAGGGATAGGCCGATCAGTCACAGCACATGAAAGCACCTCATCATCATTAAAAATGTGCCTATTAATTGGACAAATTTCGGAAACTCGAAATCCGGACTGAATGTTTTTTGGGGTTGCAGCTAATGGTAAAGCATCGCGCACAATGCCTGGGATGACATAAATTGACATAGTCTTTCCAGGATTGTTTCTCAACCAAGAATCGCACAAACTGTTCACGTATTTCTTCAGCGGGCCATAGATAGATCGGTCTAGGGGCTGGAGTTTGTGGGAACAATGTGGTGGCAGAGATAAGGGTACAACACCATTATCTCTGCATAATTCTATGCCCTTAATGGAAAGATGTGAGTCGTGATTATCCAGAAGCAGTAAAACTGGCCGTTCTCTTGTACACCTCGTATGCTTTATAAAATGCGCAAGAAATGTAACAAAATCTTCCTGACCCATCCAACCTGACTTATTTGCAGTTCCAATGCATCCAGGTGGGCCACTTGCAACAAAATGGCTCCTATAATTTTTGCGCGGGAAAACAAATATTGGAGGAACCATATTTCCGCTAGCACTTACGGCTACAGCCAATGTAACCAAAGCACCTCTTTCGGCAGAGGTCACAGATCCGACTTGTTTCACACCCTTCTTGGCTATGATTCTGTCAGGCCTTTGAACAGTGGTGATTCCAGTTTCATCGACATTGTAAATGTCGTGGCGTTCAAATTTATACCGATCCATGATTTCTTCTAGCAGATTAAAGAATTTGTTCACATTTTCTCTATTAAAGCTTGTTGCTCGGCTAAGACTAGTGGCTTCAGGTGTACGTAAAGACAATGTTGCATTCCGCTTAAGAAATGCTTGCCAGGCTTGTTTTTAAGAGCAAATTCAAAGGCCAATCTTCTGACCTCTTTAGTCGATAAACAAAAATACATTTTGGAGCATTCGAGTAGGTAGTTAGCGAGTTCAGCTTCCAGCGCATCAGGCAAAATTTGTCGATTTCTCTTGTAACCAACCGTAGGATTTGGTTCATTTGGCCCTGAAAAAGAAAGGTACCTAACAATCAAATATTTTAGGAAAATATTTGAATATATCGATATAATTTATAATTTCTTGAATTTATACTAAACTATATTAAAATGTTAGACAACTTTGTATTCAGCAAACAAAAATATGACCCATGTAAAAGTATCTTACCTTTGTTTTTCATTTTTTTGCAATATCTCTGCAACGTCATGAAATTTATATTTAGTATTCGTCCGCAACCGTCCTAAGAGATCTTCCATTTTCCAGGACTTCTTTTGCAGCCGTATGGAAAATTTCTGCTGATGAATTTCCTCTTGCAGTTTTTCTTTTGTAGGTTCTCATTTTGTTGCCTATTTAACAAAGAGCTCTCTGTAAATGCATGCGAGATAACATAATCTACCTTATTTCCATAAAGACCATATATCGGGGTTAGTTGTTACAGTGTAAGAACCTGCCCCATGAACACTGTAACAACCTACCCCAATCACACATTTAAAACAAACCGTCTTACACTAACCTAACCATGTACTGAATGCAAATGAACAATATACAGAATTAATACTTACATATGGGTGTTTCATCCGACAAAACAGCTGAGGAGTCCTTCTTATATAGTAGTAACAGAAACACAAATAGTTAGTTAAAAAATAATTAATAACACGGGCGTAAAACACACAAATTGAAATTACCGGACAACCGTGACACCGATTATGCCGCCATTACAGTGACACATGGACTGAGCGTTAATGCACACGCCAGACTGATGGTGGCGCTGTCGATCGTACATGTATATGCTATTTTAGCTTGGCCTCTATTTCTATTAGAAATACTTTTGCCGGATGAATGTATTTTTGTTGCGGCGGTGTTCTTGACTGTCCGATTTTATGTCTTTTCTCCCTCGACCTTGGGCGAGGGGATGGGGATGGGATATTGCGGGCGTTAGTTTCTAAATTTAATTTTTAGTTAGGTGTTAGTAAATACATAAAGCGGGGCTGTAGAAGCGTTGGAATACAAAATACTTATATACTACGTTAATTTTATGGGTCTTTTGTGTTAGTTTATTATTATTGCTATTACATGCCTCTTTTTTTGGTTGTTATTTTTTAAGTTTGTTTCATGCTGGTGGCGCTGTCTTACACTTCGCGCGGAACTTGACTTAAATGTAACAACCAGCCCCTGTAACAACCAACCCCGGTCTCCCCTAATTCTAGATAATTACTTAATTACCTACCGCGTAATTTTTGTTTATTGACGAGATTATTTGAGAATAAATAGATATCTGTACTTTATGTTAAGTTTATCTAATGGATACGAGTGATTGTTCCAATGGTATTTCCCAATTAGATAATTTAAAAAAAAAGGTTAATAATATTATATCGGGCCTAAATTAAAGAAGCATAAATTTTACTTAATATATATATTTTTAAGAACTGGATCTGCCGAATAATACATATAGTAACAATGACATGGATCAGAACCATCATCAGAACATACTGCCAAATGAATTTGTTACCTACGAAATTTTGGAAAATGGAAATTTAGGTATGAAATTCTTTTTTTAACATCCTGACATTTTCGTAATTTATGTTACAGTTCCACAATCTACTACTCTAAATTTTAGTGAACTTACCACTGAGTGTTCCTACTTAGAGCCAGATATAACAAAAAATAAAGCCTATTATAATAATACTTTTAATTCGAATCGAATCATAGAAAATCGTGAAGTTTTCGGAGGTTCTGAAAATATAATTATACACTCAGATTTTCTAATAGAGACCGATTTGCCTAGTTGTGTAAACCACATTATGGAAGATACCTCTACTTCAAGATATAAAGTTGTTGAAGTCGTACAAGAAACCATTAATATATCTAACAATATTAATGATGTACCAATACAATATTAATGATGTATTAGATTTTCTAATAGAAAACAATTTGCTTAGTTCTGATAGTAATATTGTAGAAAATAACTCCATTTCAAGTAATAATCATAATGATGTGGTACAAGAAAAAAATAATATAACTGAAATAATGGATGAAAATAATAAAAATGATGAGAATAATGAAAATCTGTTAACAAAAAAAGGAAGGGGAAGAATTAGAAAACCAAAAAAATTTACCAAAATACAAAAGAAAGAAATTCAAAAAAACAAACAAAAGAAAAATCATCCGGTTCGCGAACCATGTAGTATTGAAAAATGCAGAAGGAAATGTGCTATGAAAATAGACGAATGTCGAAGAAGAATCATAAATGATCAATTTTGGTCCCTAACATGGTTACAACGAAGAACTTTTATTTTTAATAGCTGTCTAAAATCAGTTGTAAAACATCACAAAACGGAAAATAGCAAAAGAAGTAATACTTTCAAATATTATTTAACAAATAATAATGAAAACAAATTCGAGGTGTGCAAGACCTTCTTTTTGACTACATTAGGATTTACTAAAAATAACAATAGCATAGTTCAAGATGTTTTGTGTAAAACCCCAAATGACTCAATTAGTCCCCATGCCGATGCAAGAGGAAAATATCCCAAACATAATAAAATAGATAGAGTCAGTATTAAAGAGCATATTGAATCGTTTAGACCAGCAATATCTCATTATAGAAGAGAGCATGCGCCAAATAGGCGTTATCTGTCTAGCGATGTTAATGTTAAAATAATGCATAAGGATTTTTTAGAATAATATGAGATATATTGTTCTTATGATCTGTACAGATCTGTTGTGAAGGAGAATAATATAAGTTTCGCTAAGTTAGGAAACGAAGAGTGTGAAAGTTGTCAAATATATAGTCTTCATAACAAAGATCACAATATTAATAATTTTCAAGATGATTGTGATCTTCCCCCTCTGGGTTCGGGGCCACAATTGTAGAATAGACCCAGGGTACCTCCTACCTGTCGTAAGAGGCGACTAAGGTGACTGAATGGGACTGCCTAGCCGCTTAGACATGACCGGTAAGATCTTCAAAGTTATGCTGGGCGGGCGTTGGTGGCACTTGGATAGGTGACCTAGGCAGGCTTGGGCTCGGACTGTGGCGTCTGCCCGAGACCTGGGAACACTCAACACATCTGCCGCAGACGCGTGGTCCCAGATAAATAGTAATGAGGACCAGAGTAATTAATCTCGGTAACTCAGAGCCATACTATCATACATACAAATTGTAGAGACTTTGCCACCAGGCCACCCGTAATAAATAGGATGGTTTGAAGAAACGTACTCAAGTAAAAAGGAGGAATGCACAAAGGGCCTAATGAGGTCTAAGTGCGGTGGTGGAATGGGAGTGTAACACTACCTTCCACTACACTCCGACCCATATACATACATACATGATTGTGACAAATGTAATGAGTGGAGTACTCATATAATTAAATATAGAAAAGCTCGTGACATTTACAGAAAATATTCCGAAGCTCAACTAGATGAAGACACAATCTGTTATTCCGTTGATCTAATGAAAGTAGTTGTGCTTCCTAGAATGGAGCAGTTTAAGTCAGTACTTTTTTGTAAGAGAATTATAGTTTTTAATGAATCTTTTGCACCTGTTGGTGGAATTAAAGATAAAACAAATTTACCTATAGCCACAATATGGCATGAAGGTATTACGGCTTAAGATATAATTTCAACATTTCATACGTTCTTAGTTGAAAAGAGACGCAAAAAAATTAATTCTATTTTTAGATCTGTTCAGCAAAAAATAAAAATTGGTCCCTGTTCTCATATTTTGTCTATATTATAAATTCCACTATAATTAATGCCAATGAAATTGTGAATATTTACATGAAGTAAATATTCGCACTGTAAATTGGCCACCGCATAGTCCCTATATGAATCCTATTGAGCACTTATGGGGTATTATTGGTAGGGCACTGAGACAGCATCAACCCCCTCTGCCAACCTGCAAGATGTTCAAATAATGGTTACTGATATTTGGAATGGTCTTGACCAAAATCAAATATCCAATGTAATATCCAGTATGCCTCGGCGATGTGAAGCAGTTATTAGAATTCGAGGTGGAAACACGCGCTACTACTATGTACTTTTTTTTTGCTACGTATTGCTAATTATTTTTAGTGTTATTCTTAGTTTAATGTTGTTAAAATGTTATTTTAATAAAAAAAAAACTGTATAAAACTGTTTTAAAAAACAAAATGTTCAGAAAACATGAGGCATGCATGATGAAATAGTATGATTTCATTATGCATCCGTTGTTGTCGCTAATGCTCCCTACAGGGTGTCTCAAATTTAACGTAAAAAAACTATTGCAACCTGTTCGAGAGAAAATCAACTTTGAAATTGAGAATAATATTTGGTTGTGCGTTATTTAAGTGTATATTGTTTAAATATTATATTATACATGTATTATAAGATTGTTTTTACAATAAGCTTGGGATATGTGGCGCATAGAAGGTGTTCTTGTGGCAACGAAAATATGTTGTATCCCACAGACAAAATTAGATTCACAAAAATAAAGTCCATATTAATACGCTTACCACCTACCAATGGAAAGAAATACGAGTTGGCCAAATTCGCTGGAAAATCCTAATCCCTAATAAAATATATATTGTTAATTAAGGTAGTTAGGTAATTATGCAAGTAGGTAATGATATAAATATTGAGTAGATATAAAATGTCCAGGTAGAGGTAAACGTATGGAATTAGGAATTATGGATGCAATTAGCAGGCTTTTAAACCCCTTTCGCGGAAACTACATTAGGGTTGAGATACTAAGCTAGGAGGTAAATTAGTAGGTAAATTACTTCACTACTTATTTGGTTAATTATCCATATTTTATTCATTTGTGTCTATCTTTATAAGTGATTACATTTACACGGCCATCCACGGTATAGAAAATGGGCACATTTTACTTTTATTTGACAATAATAATTGCAATGGACGTGACAAAAAGTATGAAAAGTTTCGAGCATATGGAATCCATAGTTGATAAGAGGTATCAGCATTGTGTATGTGTACCTTATTGGCAGTGCAAAGATGATTACAGTGAATTAATAGAAGATGGAATTGATGTTATGGATATAAGGTAAACGAAATACATGTATTTGCTCCATATTTCATTACTAAACTTCTTAGTAAATCGCAGCGTGGTGAAATATGAACGCAGGTGAACGTGGCGAAATATTTTTTATAACAATTAAATATTTAAATGTAATAATCAACATTTTTACTAGTTACTAACATCTGGTCATTTTCTCCGCAATTTCTGAAATATAATTATTCTACATCTTCTTCATTCTTAAAACTCATTATTTATATCATTGATATCCTCATCAATAACTTACTGACGCATTGACACTAATGGAAATAGATATGTAGTTGTTTCTATAATCCGTTTCATGTAACGAGGTTTTTGACATGTTCTAATCGATTCATAAACTACGGCGCACCTCTTGTCTCGTTTTTTAATTTGAAGGCATAGCCTACAAGATTAAAATAGCTTGGTCCATGTCGTTACCTTAATTCTAATAGGACGTATCCCAAAAAACGAAATTTTACAGAACGTCGAAAAAATTTTTATAACCTATTTTAAAAACATCAAGTGGTTTATACTAAGAATATTTTAGAGAGCCAAGTTATGGGGTGGCATACGACTTTTATCCATATGCTGTCTGTTGCATACGACCTGTTAGTTTTAAATAGATTTGTTGTAAATTAATGAGTTTAATCCTGTTTGCCCCTATTTTAAAGGCACAAGATTTAATTATCTTATTATACCTACAGAAATTAAAATAAAAGTGTTTAAAACATTTTATTAAATAAAAAATGAAAATATTACATGCTATGTAATATTTGGTAGGTTTCTGTTTAACAATAATAAAGGAAGAAGAAACTTTCTTATTTCTATGTTTCTTTGTTCTTTTTCTTATTTTTAGTATTTTTTGAAAGTCTTTTTATTTTCTTCAGTCTTTTGATTTCTTTTGTTTTTTGTAACATTCAAGCTGCTTTTGGACTCTTTTTCTATGCTAGACTTCTTTTCCGCATCTTTTTCAGAATATTTTAACTCTACATGGTCTTCTTGTTTATATTCTAAATTATCATAGAAAAAGTGGGTGTCTAATGGTGGGACTTTTTTGATTTCCTGTAGATGTTACCACTTTTTATTTGAAGTCTTTTTTTATAATGGCTTAAGATTAATGTTGACACCTATTGCTTTCTGTCTTTGTGGAATGTTCTCACCTCGTCTTTGTAATTTGCTTTGAAAAATATTTCACCACTTGGAGCGTACATACATTTAATATCGGCAACTATTAAGTTGTTTTTGCGTTTTCCGGGCCTCAAAGAACCATACCTCGTAATATCTGGATCCTCGAAATTAAAAAAAAAACTATGATTAGGTACTGTATATCTAATGGCTTTGGGTGTTTCCTAGCATTTCGAATGACTGATATATCGTCGCCCCAGAACCAGACTATTCCATGTCCATTTTTTAAAATTTTACAGGAGACGATTTTCAAAGTTTGAAAGCTAAGATATCATAATAGTAAATGTATTGTGGTATAATTTTATTTGTGTTGGTAACTATATGCTATGTACTTTTAAACAAATGCAGTTTGCAATAAATAGTGACAACGAATTTTGAGAAAAAAAAATATGCAAAAAAGTATATTTGGACATAGAATAATTTGGACTAATAATTGCGTTAGTAATTTCTTATGCAATGTATTCTATCCATATCTGTATTAAAGAAAATTAATAAAAACAATGCAAGTTTAGTGGTATAATGTTTATAATAATAAAAAACAACTTAAACTTATTAGAATTATTGAAAAATAGTTGAATATTTTATTTCAAATAACAAACTAAAATAAACATTTTGACATCAAACTCAGAACGTCTAAAAATCTTTAATGATACATTTCCAGAATTGTAAATCCACTGCTGAAAAATGATTCGCTAAGGATCTGATATGTGAAATTTTGTCTTGCGAAAGAGGTTGAGGGGGAGGCTGAACCATGGGATCTTGAATCTCCTGCAGAAACGCCTTGGAAACATTTTGCCTGTCACTACCTTTTAAGAATGCCACTCGGTGCAAATCCACTTCGCTAAACTTCAGTTTATATTTTAAGATGTTCAAGTTATTTTCATAAGAAAGCTGGACAACATCTTTATATGGGACTTTAGAGAGAGTCATACTCCTTGCTAAAATTTTAAAATCCAAAAAATTTTGTTTTTGCATTTGAATTAGTGTATAAGGCTTCTTAGATCTTGCATTCTTAATAGCTTTAAAAATGGCGAGTGGACTATGCAATTCCAGTTTGTTCAAATGCCGGTCCAAAACACTATGCATGGCATCAACTTCTTGGACACAGCTGTGGCCAGGCACTCGAAATTTCTGCGTAATAGATTTCACTGTCGGGTGTTCTTTAAGAAAATACAATAAAGTTGCAGACATGTGAGAATTTTTATTTTGTGGCACACATGAATCTGACCACAAAATTATTGTTTTAAGGTTAGGCCTTTCTTCCAAAAGTTTTTTAAGTAACAGATACAATGCACTCGCAATGTCTATACCTTTTCTTCCGCCAAGTAATTCATGCCATAATCCACAATATCCTTTCTTTTGTGCTACATCACATGCTGCTAAATTGTACACAGCAAATTTCTTTTTGTAATACGCTTTAGAAATTTGTGTTTGAGGGCAAGTTAACACGCTCTGCATATCGAAGCAAATGAGGGCTGAAGATTCATCTTCTTTACAGGTATTCACATCTTTTAACTTCTCCTCTCGGGCCGACAGCTTGGCTTCTATGTGCATCCTGTATTTTTCCTCTAGCTGATCACTAATTAAAGCATTTTCTTGCTTTTTTGAATCGTACTCAGAACATTTGTCACACAGATCTTTTTTTGGTTTATGGAAGTCAATATTATATTCTTCATTAAAAATATGGGAATACAACCATTTTTTTTCTGGAATCAAGTTGTTCTCTCTACAGTACTGTACATACAGATCATACATTTTACTTAAAGATAATGTTCTTTCCAAATATTTCCTTGAGGAACTACTCCTGCAATAATGAGCAGGAACGCAGGGAAACATGTCTATATGATCTCTTATTGTTTGTCTCTTCTTATCCTTAATTCGTAAGCTAGTTTTTGAGCCCCTATGATCTTTACTCGGCGTTGTTGTAATACCTGCACGTTTATGAGTATAGAAATAGGATATTCTGATTTGGCTTATAGCCAAAACGCCTAAATAAAAAGCCTACACACGCGTATATTTTTATCGTTTTTTATAAAATAATATTTAAACGAATACGTTTTTGTTTTTTTGCGCTCTTCATGTCGATTTCTTTTCCTATCTACTAAACATCTTTCAGTTGTTTTGTCATAAAAAAAACTTTTTTCGCTGTCAGTATTGTTCCAAAATTCTTTGTGAATTAACGATACATCGTCTTCACTAAAATGGTCCAGGCATTTGAAACGACAATTTACACAGTTTCTTTTAGGATTTTTTTTTGGGAACAATGCCACCCTTGCAGCTCTTATATTCCTGACCTGATTGACGCAGTCTTTTTCTTATATTTTTTTTCCATTTCCTAGAATCTCGTTTCCGTTTTCTTGTATTTTTATCATCAGACACTCTAGTAGTGCTGAAAATTAATATACGTTTTAATATTATGTACCTAACATTAAAAGTATTAAAAATACCTGGCCGCCTGAATATCTAAATTTGCCGGACTATTGGAATGATTCAAATTTACTGGACTAATTGTATCACGTCCATCTACGGGGGCATTTATGCTTCTTTGATTTTGATCGACATGTTCATTCTCCTTATCTAAGTTTATTTCAATATTTCTACATTCCAAATCGGATAAACTTTCATCAGTATCGTATCGACTAAAACGATTAAAATAGAAAACTTACCCTAACCTCAAAAGAAAAGTAAAGTAATAACTTACGGAGTTTCCCTTCCACGTATTGACGGCTGATATTCTGAGCCAGAGTCTTGGTACGGCTCAGAAAGTTCTTCGTCACTCATATTAAACTATATTTCCGCAAAAGCAAAAATCAGCACTTAATTACAATCAAAACAAACAAGCACTAAACATCACTGCACAATAATAATAGTTTGGAGCCAACTTATTCTATGTCCACACGTGACGCGATTTCATTCATTCTTATTGGGCGAGGTCAGATAGTATATTTTGGTCCGGATTTTAATCAAGTTGAATGGACATAGAATAAAACGAACACGGCGTATCGCGATAAATATATGGGATAGACTCACTTGGAATATATTGGCATAAAGAGCTTTAAACATAGGCTATTTTGGAATTAAAACCTTAATATTAAAAAAAAATGGACATGGAATAGTCTGGTTCTGGGGCGACGATATAGTCAGTCGGTAAAAATATGTCTCGCCCTTTGATAGTCCGGTCAATCTAGACATTCGAAGGTACATAAATTCGCATCAAGCTGAAAATTGGTAGAATTGTTAAAAATGTGATTATAAATAAAACTTAAAAGTTCCCCATCATTCCGGTGTATGGAAAAAATTTTACTCGAGGTCAAAGGTCAAAAAAATGAGTTTTTCGCGATTTTCAGAGAAACGGTAAGTCTTATCATAAAAATATATTAGACAAAAATTGTAGGTCATCATATTATCTATCAAAAATGGATCAGTGCTTTTTTTCTACGAGCCACCCTTTCTGGGATATAACGATTCAAAAAGTTGTTCAAGTTGTTATGGGCATAATATGCACACGTTTCCACGCCACCTATGAGGTAGTGTACATATCGCGTTTTTTTAACGTGGTTTCCCCAGTAGGCCTACTCCACGGGTCAGTTGTGATCCGGTTTAATTTAGAACTATTGCGAAATTACGGAAATTTGTAAATATTGTAAAAGATAAAAAGCGATGTAAATTAAAAAAGTGGTGAATTTTATTCGTCTGAATTGTAATTGCGTCAATAGTGATGTATCCTCGTTGGAATCAAACGAATCCTTCTTTCTTCGTTCTTCTTTTTGATTAATTTTTTTCTTTTCGTACCAGGCTTGATTTAAAATATCATGATGATTATCCACTAAGCATATGAATGTTGATGCTACCGATTTCTCAGTGATAATAAGTTTTTCACCATACTTTAGTTTGAGTCGTAGCTTAATCGTTCTGTAATCTAATGTCGTAGTTTTGCAAACATTTTTTAATTCGTTCAAAGTGAACTGACAGTCATCGCTATTTTCAATGTAAGTGAATATTTCCTCCATTGCCAGATTCGCAGCTTCGTCTTTAGGGCGACCGACTTTAGTTCCAGTGGAAAGTTTTAAGAAAGAATTATAGCAATCACGATGATACTTAGCTTCAGCAGCAACTAAATCATATTCAAATGCGACTCGA
Source organism: Tetropium fuscum (assembly GCA_964058915.1). Classification (NCBI taxonomy): domain Eukaryota; kingdom Metazoa; phylum Arthropoda; class Insecta; order Coleoptera; family Cerambycidae; genus Tetropium; species Tetropium fuscum. The sequence continues at coordinate 39,709 of CAXKVY010000139.1, forward strand.
GCAAGAACAGCTTTTGCTATAGCAACGTCACGAGTCCGAGCTACTTCCAGAATTGAATCTTTAAATTGAAGTGAACTTACTTGACTAATTCGACGGCGAAAATCTAAGGATTTTCTTCTTTCATACTCTTCATTCAATTTCTGGCCACAAAATAAGCATAGTTCTTTAAAACAAAAAGCTGATTCACTGACACGTGATCTACTGACACGTGAGTACTGTGGATGTACTGGCTTCTTGTTCTTCACGTTGTCTTTTATTAGCTGCAGCAATAGAAGACTTTCGAGTATAATTTTTACGACAATTTTCATGTATTATCACAGATTTCTGATATTTGAGAAATTCTGAAAATTCATCTGCTCTTTCGATACTTCACTGACTTCATACCACGTTCAACAGTAACAAATTCACTTTCAGTTAAAAGTTTAGCACAAATAAAACAAAATTCAGACATTTTTGTTATAAAAGTCAAAACAGCACGATATAGGTTAGGATAAACACGTGATTTCACTACAGCGTGTCGCTTAAGACTAACGGTATTTCATTTATTATAGCAGGTGTAAGACCCTAGCCACGCACACAATAGAACAAGAGACACATGTTGTCCTCGAAGTTACACTGGCGTATGAAGTAAGGGACTGGGTTTCATTTGACCTGATATTCTTATAGTTATGTATATTTTATATTTTAAGTATAAGTTACAATCACCGATAGAAAAATATTTCAACATAACAACTCTATATTTCAATATAACAACTCTAGATAAGAGATGTATATACGTGGCGCACTCATGCATATTATGCCCATAACAACTTGAACAACTTTTTGAATTGTTATATCCCAGAAAAGGTGGCTCGTAGAAAAAAAGCACTCATACATTTTTGATAGATAATATGATGACCTACAATTTTTGTCTAATATATTTTTATGATAAGACTTACCGTTTCGCTGAAAATCGCGAAAAACACATTTTTTTGACCTTTGACCTCGAGTAAATTTTTTTCCATACACGGGAATGATGGGGAACTTTTAAGTTTTATTTATAATCACATTTTTAACAATTCTACCAATTTTCAGCTTGATGCGAATTTATGTACCTTCGCTCTCATTTTTATATCTAGATTGACCGGATTATGAGATGCCTTTCTATCAGACTGTGAGAAGAATTACACTCCATTTGAGGTGACCCTTCTCTAAGTATTTTTGTTCAATTATCGTATTATATCTAGATGAAAAAAGTGACATTTGCGAGAATTTGATTTTTATTTTGGTACCCGCAACTGTCGGAGTAAAGTACTATCGGTCTCATTTCCTCCTCAACAGCTGCTTGTAGGAATTTAAATACACATGTCGCAAATATCGATGAGGACAGCTCCCCTTCAGATTCATTCCAAACAAAATTGCTACATTCATGTGTTTCTAAATTATAAATGGTACAAATTATATACCAGCAGCATAATTTTACTGCTTGAGCATCCATTGTAAAGCAGTGGATGAGTTTTTCTTCGCATTTCTTCTTGTCCTGATCTGTCTCTTCCCGAGCATAATTTTTAGCTAATAAGTGGGCACTGTATGTAGCCTCATCGAGGTGTTTCATTTTAAAAGCACAGCAAATATCACATTGGTCCTTACGAGGTTTAAAAATACCAATATTCATTTCGTCAAATAATTTCAAAAATGTAGGGTAAGTCTCTTAAGATTGACACCCCCCTTATCTCACTTATCCTTTGCCGATTTAACTCATTCAAAAAAGTAGTGGACGCGGTTTTTGATGAATTTTTATAATCTGAGCACGGATATTAAAAATCTCGTAAGATATACAGGGTGGAAAATAAAACATGATTTTTTTAAATGGAACACTACGTATATTTTTATACCAAAGTAATGTCCTTAATTTTCTTAATAAAAAAATATCTAATTGTTATATAATCACTCCACCTGTTCGTGAGATATTACTAAAAACTTATCACATTACGGGTGTCAATTATAAAACAAAAAACATATCAAGATACCTCTGGAAACAATGCCATTTATTGAGATAATAAATAAATAATATATAGGTGACAATAACAGTAACGAGTAATAAGTAACGAGTAATAACAATAAACAACATAAGCCTAATAAAAACAAATAAAAGTCAATATTAATACAGTAACACAATAGAGTAACACAATTTTATTTATATAAATATTTTCCACGTAACCACCACCATTCTGAATACACATTTGGCATCGCTTTATAAAATTGCTTCTCACCCTTTGAAATATATCACCATTTTGGTTTAGTTCCTCAATTTTTACACGTATGCATTCTTTTAACTCATTCATATTATTAAAAACCCCAGTTTCGTATATATCTTGTTTTATCGTACCCCAGAGAAAAAAATCCATAGGTGTTAAGTAAAACCGGACTTTTAGCGGGCCTGTGTAACACCGTGCCTTCCTATCCAAATAGGATATTTTCTGTTTAGGTATTCGCTGACGTTCCTTGCAGAGTGTGGTGGTGCTCCATTCTGCTGCCACATAACATATCTGTTGTCCACTAAATTAATATTATCTAAATAATTTTCAACTGGATGTTGAAGAATATCCACATAACGTTGTGCATTTAAGGGCCCATTTATAAATACAGGACCTACAATAGCATCCTTGTGGATGCCACACCACACGTTTACAGTTTGGTATCCTTGTTTTTTTATTTTTTTTACAATATGTGGATTTTCCGCTGCCCAGTAATGTGCGTTTTTTCTGTTAAAAATTCCCGCAGTAGAAAAACTGCTTTCGTCAGTCCAAAAGACATGACTTAGAAACTCATCATCTTCCTCTATTCTATCAAGTATGTCTCTGCAGAAGGTTAACCTGTCTTGAAGGTTGTCGTCGTCTAAATATTGAACGGGCAAAATACTATATGGTTTAAAATTATGGCGATGTATTATTTTTATCACACTTCTTTGTGATATATCCAATTCTATTGCTGCGGCATAAGATGATTTGGATGGATTTTCAGCAAAATGTTGCTGAAAAAACGCGTTGAGTTCTGTGTGTTCTCCAGTTTTTGTTCTTCGCCTTTCCCTTTTCTTGTCTCTCAGAGATTCGGTATTCCTAAACTTTGCATAAATGTTTTTAAAACTATTTTTTGGAAGGAGGTAGCCTTTCTCGAAATAACCTAACATACTCCCTCCGAGCAAGAGACTTATTCTTGTTGCACTGAATATAAATTTCAAGTAACTCTTTTCGCTCTTCCAATGAATATACCATTTTCAAAATAACTTGCTTCTTTACGAACACTACGTATTTTTTACGTTAATATCTAAGAGAGTGAGAGTGAGAATATCTAACTGCTATCTCACACTAACTACTATCTCAACTGGATGACATCTGTCAACAAATAAACAATGCAAATATACATTAGATATGCATTTTTTAAAAATCATGTTTTATTTTCCACCCTGTATATTTTACGAGATTTTTAATATCCGTGCTCAGATTATAAAAATTCATCTAAAACCGTGGCCACTCCTTTTTTGAATGAGTTAAATCGGCAAAGGATAAGTGAGATAAGGGGGGTGTCAATCTTAAGAGACTTACCCGGTACATGGTGATAATGGCAAAACCTCTTCCTAGAAACATGCTTTTTTGTAAATATCGTAAACTTCAACTTTTGTCTTAAAATCTTATTATTATTTTCTGGATCTTGAACGGCGGTAGTGATTTTCCATCTTAGGCAAATTATTAAAAAAACGTTCTAGGCGTCCCTTTCTCTTTTCTAGCTTCTAACACAGCAGCTGAATTGCTTCTTTTTTGTACTATTTCTTCATTTTTACATTCCTGCCTTTTCATCATTCGGTTTTTAAAAAATAGTCAAATGAACCAGATCTCCTAGAGGGATTTTTTGTGTAATTTCGTTTTGAGTCATGATAGGAAATCATGTGTGCAAAACAAAGTGTCTTCTGTTCGCAGTTCATTCTCCAAAATATCTCAAATATTTTTCCCAAATCTCTTCAGATAACAAATGGCAAAAGCGATTGGTAGCTTTTTTACAAAACCGACCTGGACCGATTACACGTTCAGACCTTTTTATATCATGTTTGACAACACCGTATTTTGTCCTTGTATACCCGGTATAATCTTTGCCCAACATTATCTCTTTCTTGTTTACGCTTTTTTCCCATGTTTCTGGATCAGCTACTTTTTTCCGCTTGTTTGTTTTACTTGAATTTTCATTATTTTCATTTTCGGTTTCCTGAAGATGTTCTTCATCACCGTCTATTGCATTTATTTCAGTAGGAATGTAGTCGAGATCATTATTAATCTCATCGTTTTCTTCCAACGGTAAGTCATGAAGATCTACTATATTGTGTAATATTATATTATTATTTTCTACGGCGATGTTTCCTCTAGGGTCAGTAATCTCCTGGAAGTTTTCTACGTTAGTGGTTATCAAGTCACGGTTGTTTGTGTTATATTTTTCTTGAAGGGGTAAATCGTTAGATACAGACTGACTTACTGCAATGCATACTTGGTTATTATTTGCCGTGGTATACACTGAAAAATCCATTATTTGAATAGGAATATCATAATTATATTCCAAGCCGTGTATTTCGTCTATCGTTGAATTATTAGGAGAAATATTATTTGACGCGATCGTCATTTCATTTGGGTCAAATATTATTTCATGTGGTTTTTAGGCATAGCATTTCTTTTCAGTAAAAATTTTGCTGGTTTTACGAAACATTTTCTTTATCTAGCATAATGATATTTAAGTAGTCATTGTCTGTATTTTATACTAAAATTTCATAAGGCACATTAATGTTTAGATTATTAATATCTACTTCATTATTATTTATTTTAAGAGCCATTGCTACAATTTTTGCTGCTCGTCCTGTCATGTAAAATAATAAACCACGCAATGTAATTTACGCAATAGAACGTATTAAACAACAAACATCATTTGAAAATTGAAATATGTCTTAAACCACATCAAACATCTATTAATTACAATAGGTCCTATGCAACACCATACTTAAAAAGCGTTCTGTAAAAATCTATCTGTAGCCACTACAACATTTCTACAAAATAATGTTTATAATACTTACTTTTAATAAGTGAACTTAAAACACAAAAACCCAATAAAACAATTACCTCTCCATGCGTACGGTAGCATTATCTATAAGAACTGTGGGGTCGTGTGGAATAGGTCCTGTTGGAAATACTTAAATCAGCTGCTTTTTGTACGTCCTATTAGAAGGGGTCAAAAAGAAATATTTGTCGTTGTTTGTGCTTTGCGACATATTAGAGGCATGTGCGGCTAATGGTTACAATATCTTATACATTTTTATTTTTGTGGGATACGCCCTATTAGAATTAAGGTAACGATATGTCAGTTATTTCTAAACCGATTTGATATTCACGCTACAGTGTATTGTCTTATCATATCAGATTATAAAAGTTGTACCTATTTAAAAAAATCAAAGTTGCAAAAACTATTTGTATGTCTGCGAAATGTAATCACTCATTCAATACGATTACATAGGTATATATTTTCTTAGGTTTGGACCAAATGATGAAGAAGCAAATTCCTGTACTGGAGATTTTGATGTATGTTGCCAAGTGGGATGTGGAAGAAGCAGAAGCATTAACTCCGACATAGCGGCCAAGAGAATATTAGACGATGAAGTGTTTCGTTATAGAGTACTAGGAGATAATAACGAGGCAGCGTTTGCTGAATTTCCCTGGATGCTCGGCATTCTTGAAGATAAAACTTACAGGTAACAACATTAATTTTAAATTTTACCTTTAAACGCTGCAATAAATATTCACAGACCTTGCATCCTACGCAAGTGTCTTAGGCGTATTGAAACAACCAGATACAACTTTTTTTTTACTGTAGTACAGTACTTGATTAGTTACATATGTGTCAAAGTAACAATTTTTATTGGTTTATGGTTGATGTGGTTTGATGATTTGATGATGTGGTTTACGGCTGTCAGAAGTTTGCCTACTTTACAATTGTATTCAATTAATTTAGCAACTGTGCTGATTAGCGTCTACTTACAACTTCCGACTGTTGAATAAATTCTACGCATATGGCTGCGGGTGGGTGCCCGTCGGGGTATCGAGGCAGATAATATTGGAGTATTTTGATTATGTGTGTTGGAAACATAAACATTCTAATGAAAAAGCTATTGATATATTTTTAAACCGAACTATCGAGTTCATATTATGTTTTTATACTCTCTGATCTTGCAGACATTCATAAAGAGCAATATTTAATAGTCAGTCTATAAATAAAACGAATCAGTAATTCGTTTATTTCCCAAGACAGCGAATTGTGACCTCTCCGTATTCTGTAACCTTGCTGGCTGGACAGAGAAATAGCATGTCGCATGTCACGAATGGTTTTTTTTTAAAACGGCTCCCATATACACGCGCCCAGAAGTATTTTCAATACTAAAACGTGTAATATCTATCCATTTTATTTGCGTGTGTCATGTTGCACTAATATATCTATCATGTGTGGGCAAAACAGTACAAGTCAAAGAATGGACAAACGAGGAAAACACAGTTTTCTGAATTGGCACTAAGTTATTCATTCCTCACGGATAACTGTTGGACTGAATTAGAAGCAAATTGATATAGAATAAGCTATTTAATGCTGCTAATGACTTTTAGGAAGTTTATTTACGTATATCGTCATATTTACAAAAAATACCATGACTTATACTATTTCGATCAAGCTGAAAATATAAGTTGTACTACATTACACATAAAAATGCAAAGCAATTATTTTACAAAATATTTATTTTTAAAAAAGGAAGATACGAAAACAAATTTTTACATCGGTAGGAAGGTGTAGATTAGCATTTAATTTCCATCATCATCAAAATCAATGATATCTGGGTATATATCTTCAGCTTCAGCTGAAGTTTGTAAATCAAGGTAGAACTGTCTGAATGGTAGTGATATCAAAGGCAGCAACTCTAACAAATTTTGTTTCTTTTCTATTGAAATGGGGGGCTTTCTGTTCTAACATTTCTGAGGTAAAAGAGTATTACTCTTACCACGTCTTGAGAAACATATTTGTTTGAATGGCTCTGCATCATCCAGCGACTATTTAAAGAAAACTGTTCCTGGCTCTTTAGTATACCTTAACAGTCATGCCATTTAAAGTTATTTCCCTGAGAGTCTTTTTTTCGTAGAACCAAGCTGCCTTTATATAAATCGGCAAAGTTAAAAAAGGTGTGAACTCTTTTACAACATACTTCTTTTTTTTCCCAACACTCCTCGCTAGTTGATACCAATCGTGAGGATGAGAAATTTCCACACAAAACTTCTTTTTCTGTTTTTCTATTAATGCGTGGTCAACATTCCATGTGGCTGTGACCACTAACCATAAACTTGTGGTCAATATGTTCTAAATATGTATTACGTTGCATAACAGTTAGGAACATTGCGGCAACATGTGAGTTTTTGTTTTGACCTCCGCATGTGTCTGAATATAGAATAATCCTTTTCACGTGAATTGGTAGACCTATTAGCTCTTCAAAAAGGCATGTTGCAATTTTATTGCCACCACGTCCTCCTTCTCCCTCGTGCCACATAAAGCAAACAACTTCTCCATTTCCCATTTCATGTAGAGTTAAATTATATGTCCATAATTGTCTTTTATAAAAAGAAACAGACGAATTGACAAATGGTGTTGGGAGACAGTGCTGCAGGTCAAACGAATAACATTTTATTGTCTTATCTTCCTTTGAGGACATTTTGTCAGCTTCCTTTGCTTTATACGCTTTATCTGCTTCAGCGTGATGTATATCTATTTCTTTTTGAATATCCTCTCTCTCAGCTTCTCCAGCACATGTTAGTTTCATATTCAGCGTCACACTTATGGCAAGTATCGACTTTAGGTTTCTTAAAAGCTAATTTAAGCTTATGAAATTCGGTCTCGTAAATACGCCTAGAAACTTTAACTTCACGACCTTCACAATACAACTCATACATTTTTTGTAGATCTTATCATTTGTTCTTCTTGTATAGTGGGACTCATATACTGGAAATGAATTAATATGATTTACTACTTCTTGTACTATGTCCATAGAGTACTTGTTTTTAGGTTCATGACGTCCCCTTTTATCAGGATATACAACTCCGGAAAATGATTTCCTAGAATTTTCTAGTGCTGTGGTAACGAATATTTGTGTCTCACCTAGAGTTTTCATAAAACAACTTCGACGCACCTTGACCTTCTCACCATTTAATTTAAAATAAAAGCGATGACTAACATGTCGATTTCTTGACTTAGTGGCATCATCGGTTCGGTTTGACAGCGGTTTCTGATGTTTCAGAGTTAGCGGCAATAAAATTTACTCTGGTCTCTATTTCCAAGAGCCCAGTATTCCGAAAAAAATATTTTTCTCATGTCTTCTGATATTTTTGATCGGCACTTCGCTCTACAGTTTGGTAGGGGCTTCATTTCTCGTTTCTTCATTTCCTTTCCTTTCGCCGTTATATAGGCCTCCCCCTTATTTCTCTGAATTGTTCTTTCCCGCCTTTTCTGTCTTGCATGGGGTCCGTTGGAAAACCTTTTTCTCTCAACATTTACTGGTTTCTCTCTACTGTTGTATAAATCATTGTTTTCTAATGACCCTTTCATTACCGACAATGGAATGTCATCGTCACTACTTGATTCTTCCATGTTACTTTTGGAAGTTTCAGCATCCACAACATAATCTTTATCTACAACGCTATCATCGCTACTAAAGTCTTGGAAATCATCTATATCGTTGTCGGGGTTCGCAGTATCCATTGGTGAATGACCTGGAAATTAACAAAGTGGGTTATAGAAACGTAATAAAAAAGAGAAGTATTCGTAAAATTTCAATTACTGATTTTAAAAGTACATAACACAAATAAAAGTTAAAAATGACCCAGTTTCTAATTTATAAAGTGTGAGCGCTGGCTGCGAATTGGTCTTAACTATGAATTGTCTGCTCATCTGCAGGGAATTTCTTAAAACAGATCATAGTATAGTGGTAACTTTCGAATGAGTCATCCCATATCATAAATTACATTTGCCTGTTTCAAACCGTGGCGCATTTTAAATAGGACAGCTTGTATAGTATAGCATAATTGGAAATAACACTCACGAACACGTTCATATAGGTGCGCTCTTTTAATAGGCAAATGTATTTTATGAGAAAATATGACGAATTAAAATGGAAAATCAAACTGCTTCAGAACATTTTTCAAAGAGAGCGGATATTCTTTTATTTAGACCAATGTTTTTGTTAGAGTATTTGATGTCAAAAAGTTTTATTGTATACATACACTGTCTCTCATTTTTCTTATTTTCAACAGTATTTACAAGTTCGCAGATATCTGCATCACTGGATAAACTAACAGTCTCGGGAACTTTTGGGGCATCCGTGGAATCAAAATACCGTTATTTAACTTTATACTTACCAAGATCTATGCGAGCTAGTTCTACCAACCTTTTACCTCTTGTTGAGGACATTTTTACACTTCAGCTAACAAAAAAACACAATAACATCACAAGCGCGGGTTTTGTTGACGTCTTAGTTTCATGCAACATAACCTCTACATGTAGATATACTAACTAGACTGCTTGTTACATATAGTATAAGTCGACTTAGTCCATATTGTGCTACAAACCGGAGCGGTTTTAATAGTATAAATCGACTTATACTAATATTCCCACCAAAATTATTGTAATTTTAAAGTTATACTGTATAGATTAGCTGCTATACTACAACAACTTACACAACCTGATATATACTATTTGAACCACCGCATAGATCACGTCAAGATATGCAATAATTCGACTTATACTCGTTTTCCAAAATTTTTTATACTACTTTACCCACTCATCATAGATATTAAATAAAAGTATATAACAGTCGGTCAATAGCGACACCCACCGTTTGAAGGCAGCGTTGTAATGCTGACCTCGTCGGGTCAGCAGGTACTGAGTGTACCGGGTCAAGAGTAGTTAGATGGACTGCATTTTAACGAAAACTCACTAGGAACAATCAACAATGTTTATTTGATATTAACGCATGAGTAATGGTTAACAATATATGCTCGATGGACAACTGATGATAACTGATCATGGATGGATTACGGCATGTTACAGAATGTATGTGGGTGACCTAGTTACCGCATTATATAACGTCGCCTAGGTCAGTGTGTAAGTCAGCCTTGATCTAATGAATGTCTTCGTCGGCATTGTATTGAATAATGTTTTATATACATGCAATCGTTTACTTTAAAGAATAATATATAAGAAATATTGATATTGATTAACAAATAAGATATTGAGAGCACGTGTGGCCGTTATGGCACTACACCCTCAACCTAACTCACAATAATAACTAACAATAGGTATTAGTTGCTGTTACTAAATACTACTACAAGATAAATTTCATGGTTCAGTTATTTTCATGCTACAAGAAAATTCATTTGTAGTTAATGAGACAATAATTAAAGTTTTATTTTTAAGATGTGGAGCCTCCTTAATACACCCCAGAGTAGCACTGACGGCCGCTCACTGTGTCACAAGTAAAGGACCATTCAATATTAGGGCAGGAGAATGGAATTGGGTAGAGAAAACAGAACCCTTTCCACATCAAGATCGCACGGTAAAAGAAGTAGGTATTTTTTATAAGGAACCCCGTTTCCTCTAAATATATAGACTGTCCATTTTATCAGGGCCATCGTGAAAATCTTATACAGATACAATTACAATTAAAACCCATGACAAAACAATGACAAAATAACAATTAAACATGAATTTAACATACAACTAATAATGAAGTGTTGAAATTGTCCACCACGATTTCTTATGCACATTCGAGCACGGCGGGGCACTGCATTCAAAACATTACTTAATATCGTCGGCTAAATGTGTTGACCTGCTCACATGAAGTCAGTTTTACAGGAGAAAGAAATCAGCACAAAAATGCTTATACGACGACGGATTTTAACAAAATGTTTGTCAGGATTTCCCTAACATTTTTTTAAACAAAATGAATGTAAATTATTTTTAGTTTAATTTCTACAGCCGTAAAATGGAGTTAGCAGTTTTAAAAATTCTATTAATGATTACAAATCAGGAGAAAAGCAGTATTTTTATTAACTAAATCAGTAATGGCACTGAACAAAAACTTAAAATTTACAATTTTAAAAATAAAAAAAATTGTAAAATAAATGAATCTCTTTGCCAAAACACGTTTCCTTTAAGACAAAAATTCAATTTTGGGGGATAACTTTATATGGATACATTTTTAAAATTTTTGTTCCCAATAGGGAAAAAAAGATCTTTTTTTCTCCACAATTTCTTTTTATTTTTTCAAAGACAAACTTTTCATTTACTGCAAAAAAATTTCAATGGACAAATGACAACTAGTTTCGGGCTAATGGGTTTATTAGCCTGAAACTAGTCGTCATTTTTCTATTGAAAATTCTTTTAGTAATTTTTGCAGTTTTTCTTTGTAAAAATAAAAAGAAATTGTCGAAAAAAAAGCTTGTTTTTTCCCTTTTGGGAACAAAAATTTTAAGACAATAATTACATGTGGCAAATCGTTATAGAAGTCATGGTAGTCGGCTGGCAAAGTTAACTTTAGTTCTTGGATAGCAGAATACAGGATTATATTTCATTCTTTTCTTGATATAGATTATCTAGTTCTGTCCATGTCTTTGTGCTACTTTGTTGTCTTCGCTGAGGAAGACTTGTCCATTCTCCAGAAGATTGAAGTTTGTAAAATATTTCACCCTCGGGCGTATACTTTAAACCACGAATGTCGGTTACCTGAAATAAAAAAACAATTAAAGGATTTAATTTTAAAATGACCAACAAGAGAGCAAAAGGAACTTTAAATATAACAAAATTGTGTATAAAAATTACCTTAGGATCTCCAACCTTTTTTCCTGGTCTGATACTATTTGTCGTCTTAATGTCTTCAAAGGATTTAAAGAAGTTATGGTCCAAATATAGTAAGACAATATGCCCCATTGCGGGGCATGTTGTCTTACTGTATGGGGTAAGTTCGCTGTATGGGGTAAGTCGCTAATAAAATGATTGCGATAAGTTCAGAAACTTTAATTATCAATAATTATTTAATCATCAAACGTATGAACAAAACCAATCATTGATCATCATCATCCGAATCACAGTTCGGACACACGTAAAATGGATTGCCATCCGTGCAACTGTCATGTGCCCAAAATTTGACCTGGTGCATTGCACCCTTTATCCGTTCGACGAACTGTAGCGGCCATCACATACAATGCAAAACGTTTCCTCTTCTTCTTCCTCGGATGATACGTCTTCATTGATGGGTTTCCTCTTTTTAGTTATTTTTCGATTTTTTTGGGTTCGTTTGAAAACACGTTCCGCTTAACCTGTCTTGTCTTGGACGACTTTAAAGCTAGCCGTCTTTGACGGGGGTATCTGTCAAAATGGCAGATTTTCCCTTTCTTCTTCCACGTTTTGTTGCTTTTCTTTCCCCAGCTTTTGGGAAGGGACGAATGTCTTCCGGCGACACTATGGATACGGACATACCAGATGTTGAGGGTGTAGGAATGACGTCTATTGCTTGTTTATGGGATGAAGAAGGTGAAGCCACAACAGCTATTGAAGTAGAAGCAGTGACTGGTGTTCGTTGATGCTCGGAAGTCGATTGGTCGCAATTTTCCGCTGATGGTTGTGGACGATCTGTGACATAGCTTGGTGGGAAATCTGTCTCAGTAAAAATGTCTCTATTGAATGGGTGAATGCCACTTACTCGAAATCCTGCCATAATGTTGATAGGTGTAATTGCATGCGGCAACGAATGTGAGACAATTCCAGGAATATCGTAAATTGATATGGTTAATCCAGGGTAATTTTTCATCTATGAAGCACACGCAGAATTTACAAATTTCTTTAAAGGGCCAAACACACTTCGGTCAAGCGGCTGGAGTTTGTGGGAGCCGTGAGGGGGGAATGATAGCATTACCACCCCGCTGTCTTTTGCAAAATCCAATCCTGGAATGGAAAGGTGGGATTCATGGTTGTCCAGCAACAGTAAAACGGGTCTGTCTTTGCTACATTTCACGTTATTGACGAAATGTTTCAGAAAATTTATAAAGTTTTCTTCCTTCATCCACCCTGAAGGATTTGCATTACCCATACTACCTTGAGTACCGTCTCTTAGAAAGTGATCTTTATAAGAGTCACGTGGAAAAATTAAAAATGGTGGCACGCTATTTCCACCAGCAGAAACGGCAATAGCCATGGTTACTAGCGTGCCCCTTTCTGCTGAAACGAATGACCCTATTTGTTTAGAGCCTTTTCTTGCAATCACTCGATCCGGACGCTGCACCGTTGTAATGCTTGTCTCATCCATGTTATATATGTCATTTGGACGGAAAAGATAACTGTCCATAACAGTAGCCAAATTGTTGAAAAAAAGTTCCACATTCGTTCTGTTAAAGCTCGTGGCTCTAGACAAACTAGTTGCCTGTGGTGCTCGAAGAGACAATCGTGGATGCCTTTTTAGGAAACTTTCAAACCAATCCGGCCCGGCCATTGAATTTTCGTTCCACCTTTCTGGCATTTCCTTGGACAAGGCTTTTGCGTAGTCATATGCTAGATGCCGAACTTCTTTCGGGCTAAGCCCGAAGTATATATCTGACGCCTTCTTTAGATATTCCTCTAAGCGATTTTCTTCCTCTTGGCTAAAGACGGCCCTCGCTTTCTTATACCCAAACGTGATTTGAGTTTGACCGCTTGTAAGCTCTTCTTCAGTGACTTTCTGGCAGAATCTCTCCAGGGCTTTACAGCGAACGCCAAATTCCTCAGCAGCTTTTCTAATTGAAACCGGAGGAATTCTAAATTTTACTGCCTTTGCAGCTGCCATCATAACGTTTGGGTTAGCGGCTGTCCTATCAGTCTTTCTTCTGTACGTTCTAACCATCTGTAATGTAAATAATACGTTCCTTAGCATTAAGTTTCGATTGACAATGACATAATTATTGATACACCAATTATGTAACCTAGCCTTAATATGTTAATGTGTAAACCTAGCTTAAAAGATTTCGCTATTTCACTTTTTTGTTGATGTATAATTATTTCTCAAATAATTAGTAACAACCACAATAATATAGCAATAATATATTACGTACATCGTAAATTATCATGATACTTCAATTTATCTTACCTTAAAGTTCTTAATGTGGCACAATCATACAAAACTTTTCACGGCGCAAATTTACTTCTCGCGTCGAATTTGACGTTTCCTAATTTATTGTGCTGCCATCTCTGTAAATTAGACGGAAACCTACAAATGGTAAAGAAGGCCACTATAGAGAAGCACTAGGCACTGGTTCTGCACAGAAAACTCTTCTACGTTTTGAAATATTGCGAATAGGACAATTTACCCCAGCGACAACTAGCCCCGGTGTCCCCTAGTTTGTTTAAAATAGTTGACTTTCCTTTGCAGTTGTTTCTCGAGGCGGCTTGTGGTAACTTTGTCTACACCACCTATTATCATTACCCTTTCACTTCGCTGATCAGTTATCAATGAGTACTCAAGTGCAGGAATCTTTCGTGATTTTTCGCAGCAACATTCGGTAACACATGAACACTTACATGAGAACATAGAAATATCAAATAACATTTTGGAATTATTTTTAAACGTATTAATTTTATCCCGTAAACTGCCAGACTCTCTTTTTTTTATAGACTTTATTATGTTTTGATATTTTTTGTTGTAAGCTAGAGTAAGTTTAATAATTTGATTCTTTTATGGGTTATAAATGGTAGAGATGCCCGAGCCCAAACTTCTTCAATTTTCAGTGCAACTTTATTTGCAACACTTGTTGACGGGGTTTTTTGGTGCCCTTTTCACCCAAAGTTAGAAATTACAAATCGTTATAAAAATATTAATGAATGCAAATAATTGTAAAACATTAGTATTAATAATTTAAATTTTAAAATGCACCCAGTATCAATATTGAATGGACTATTGTTATTGAGATGTAGAAGTAAGATATTTAAGAGTAAGTCAGTTTACTACCTATTTTTTTCATTGTTTAAGATAATAATTCATCCTGGCTACCACGCTCCATCATTAAGAAACGATATCGCCCTGTTAATACTGGATTCGCCATTTAAACTAACTGAAAATGTTGGAATAGTCTGTTTGCCACTCCAAGAAAGACAAATTGACCTCAACAGATGTATAGCTACTGGTTGGGGTAAGAATTCATATAAGAAAGGAAACTATCAAACGATCTTAAAGAAGGTGGAGTTACCCATTGTGCCTGCTGATACATGCGTAAAGTTGTTGCAACGGGCCAGACTAGGTCCCCTTTTTGTCCTGCACAAGAGTTTTATTTGTGCCGGGGGAGAAGTAAATAAAGATACATGCAAAGGTGATGGAGGAAGTCCTTTAATGTGTCCTGTTACTGGTGAACCTGGAAGGTACGAACAAGTGGGGATCGTTTCTTGGGGACTGACTTGTGGAACACAAAATACACCTGGCGTTTACGTAAATGTTGGGCTATTTAAATACTGGATAGAGAGTATAATGGAGGTGCTAGATTTGGATACAAAGTTTTACACGAACTGATATTTAAATGTACTGAGTCATGTATACTGAATTCAGATGTACTTGCGTAAACTAAATAATGAATATAAAAAATAATATAAATATTCATATGTTTAAATGTAGGTATTTGTGTCCTTTATGTCTCTATGTTAAAGTTAGGGGAATGTACGCCTGTAAAATCGAATACTGTACCTGACCTGGAAATAGATAAATTTAGTTTTACTATTATCATTTACATTAAGACAATTAATTAATAGGCTTATTTAAATTATTGTAAATATCATTTAAATTATTGTAAATATCATTATTGTAAATTTTTTAATATACCCTTTCTGGTCATTGTCGTTTTGATTGATATATCCATAACCTTTTGTTCAAAATTAACGCACCACCAAGGACTTACCATAACTTAGAAGTCAATCTTATTCTGAACCATTTGTACAATTTTGAAGACCTTTTTTTGTATTTTGGGCTGAATCTCCAATTTCACTATACCACTGACATTTAGTAAAATTATGAATGTATGAAAAGAGAATGAAAATATTCTTGAGAAGTCATAATTAGTCATTATTAGTCATAGTCGTCTATTACTTATGCCAAGCAAGTAAATATATTAAACAAGAGAACGAACTTTTATTAAAAAAATTTGAATAATATGAATAAACTGTTATTAGCATATAATTCATACAAACCTTTTAGTGTTCGTATAGTAAAAACATGAGCTAGAATGTTGGCAATTTCAAAAAGATGAATTAAAATTTATATGCGTCTTATAATAGTCGTGTCTGATTTTAAATATTAATAATCAAATATCATCAATCGTAAGTAAAATGTTTTATTTGTCATAATACATAATATTTATAAAATACAGAACAAATATATGTTAGCAAATCACCCTCAACAACCCCGTCTGACCGACTCATCAAGGTTAGCCCTACCAGATCTCCATGATCAAGTTCCCAGCTCGTGGGTCAGGAGTAGAGATATAGTGAATGAAGCGCGCGTCGACGAAGGAGGGGGTATTGGCAACTGAATAGTATGAGCGGTCGCCGGCCACTGGCCGGTAGATGCTGAGACGTGAAGCGAGAATAACTTGAAGTGATAACATGAATTGTTGTTAAACTGTTAAATGCAGAAACATAGTAAATAAATGATATCTACATGAATGGTGGTGTTTTAGTGGTTCGTACCCTCAAGTGTTTAATATATATATTGTTAGACTAAAACAATAATTAGCAATTTCCACATTTAATAAAAGAATTAAAACCACATATAAGTAAGCGAACAGCTTCTTTTACATGTTACAAACCTAATGAATCAACTCTCATTTCCGAGCCCTGGCCGTGCCCCATCGTTCATCCAGCATATAGTCATCATTGTTTTGACTGGATTAACGACAAAGAACCAAGCCGCTCGTTACTGACATTATTTATAAAACTTATCGATACAATATGAATCTGTTATTTTATAACTATAACAGTATATATTAAAATAAATAATATTCTTATACATTAAGGAGAAAAATGTGTAAAAACAATATAAATAGTTATATAAGAAATTAAATAAATTTTGATTAAATCATGTTTTGTTCCCTTAAATCAGAACGCTCTACGATCCACATTCTAGTTTCTAAATCACGTTTATTGAAAAAATTTTCATAAATCCCTAATTCTGGTTGATAATAGGTCTACTGAAAGCTGCATTATCCTTTAAAGTACAGTTGTAGAACCTGGCAAATACTTCTGACCTGCCAGACCATCCTGCAGTTCGTCTTATTGCCTCTGAAGTTATACCATTCCTGCGAGCTGCTGACGTAGCAGCAGGTCTTGAGTAGCCTGCAAAGACCTTGGTATCAATACATACTTCATGCAGAGTCTGCCTTATCCATCTACTCAATGTTGTTGGCTTCTTGTTGATAAGAACAAAAAATCTTGCCCTTGGTTTCTGATGCTTATTGTTGTATTAATATATGCTATTAAAGCAGAAGCCGCACAACCCTCAGATCTCTCTTTAAAGTAAGGTATGAGTAGGCAGGGTGTTCGGCATTTGAGGAGCAGACTTCCAAAAGGAGGTTAGTCCTACCTAAGAAATTGTTGAGAAAATGCAAAAAACCACTATACATTTTGTAATGTATTTATATAAGATTTTCTTTTAATGTGTTATAGATAGGGTTAATACTATTCCAAAACTACGTTTACACAAATCTATACCAATTTTAGGTAAGATTATTTTACTTTAAGTCCTTTTGACTGTCAGAGGATTACTTAAGTCCTTTCGTTTGTCAACGAAGTTCACAGCTCACGTTTAAATAATAAAAACATATTATTATTATTTAAACATGTCGTTATACGATACTTAGAAACTTCAGAAAAAATGAACATTATTGTCAGAATGTATTTTTACAAAACGTTAAGGTAATACGATGTGTGTATTCGACACACATCGTATTACCTTCGTGTAATTCGGTAATTCGTGTGTAATCATGCTAATTTTGTAGACAAGACTTGGTCGAAAAATTAACTAACAAAACGTTTACTACGAAATAAAAAAGAATTTTATTTTTAATAGTAAGTCAACACAACAAAACATATTGGGCTATAGTTTTATGGCACCATCATCATCTTGACAGGCGCAAATTGATTCCTCCTCTGCCCCAGCTTCGTCCTCTTCCGGTAGTTGGTTTGGACCGTTAACAATGGGCTCGAGCCATTGCAAATCCGGATCTTCTGGCCAATTTTCTGACCCCAGCTGGATTAGTAGTTTTTTCAAACTAGTAATTTTTTTTTGCTTGATCTGATGAATTAGCGGAACCTCTGGAAATTTAACTCTTTGCAAAGTTTTGCCCCTCTGGAGGAGTGACTGATACTTTTTCGAAGGATCGTCGTTTCTGTAGAAATTTTCAGTTTTAACCACTACTTTGTTAGATTTGCGTTGAATTATTATACGCTTAGCTTCCGAAATTCCTCCAAGCTTAACCATACTCTTAAGAGCCTCTTTAATGTTATAAATTTTCCAGTCGGAACCTAACTTGCGGACAGTGCCTACTTTAGAATAGTGTTCATAATACTGGTCAGGAGACTTAATGACACTGCAAACTCGGGTTAGTTTTTCTATCCTGCCAAATACCTGCAGGCATGTACGAATGTCCTCGTACAGGAAAGTACATTGTAATGGATTGGATATTCGTAGATGCTTCATTTTGGAGCCAAACCATTAACATATGTACGATATGGCTGTTCTTGTTTTGGCCTGAACAGCCATCAGAAAATAGTCGTATATCTGAGATATTTGGTGGAAATTGAAAATGCCTTAGAAAATCCAATACCGCAGAGCCGATTTCAATGCAACCTCTCGATGCTTGATGCTCTAGCCACGTATAAAAGACTGGATTATGAGTGGAAATATCAGTAACACAAAAGGCGTAAAAAGACAATTGCTGTGCATAAAATGCCTCGCCGATAGGCACTTTCGGAAGAACTTGAACTTGTTGTAAATCAAAACACCAGGAAACTGAATTTTCCGGAGACTCTTTTAAGAAAGTATAAAATTGTTTAGCTCGAAGCTTGTGAACTCTTAAATTAGTTATAAGATCTTGTTTCTTTTTCGCATTATTTTCGAGGGATATCTGCCTCTGGTGTCTTACACAAAAACTGCACACGTCCTGAGCTGGAGTACCAAAGCCAATATTAAACTCTTTATTGAAAATGCGACTAAAATATTTATAATTTACTTTGTACTCTTGAGCAACTGATTTGTTGTAGAGTTCATGCAGTATCGTTATATTTAACTCTGAGGATAAGTAGATTCGCATAGATTTTGAACGACCGTAATGACTTTCTTTTCCTTTCAATTGTTTAATAAAATCTCTGACTTTCAACTTTCTTGGAAGAAACGTCTTTGACCTTGAATCCCCTCCTCGATTTTCGAAAATTCCTTTACCAACAGTTATTTGTTTCGCTATAGTGTGGGCTCTTTTTTGACTTATACTATATGTTGCCAGAAACATTTTTTGACAAACATTTACGTCTCCATGTTCTGTTATTAATTTATACTTAACGGCTACATTACGATGTCTAATAGAATCGTCTTTTCTAGATCTCTTTCGCTTCGGTTGATTAATGGACATTAAATGTGATAAAATCGTGTCTTGCTTAATTTTGTTTGCGTGTTGAAAAAATTTGGTACGACAATACTGTATGTCTTCTTTGGATAGTGAACTACATTGGTACTTTTGTTTCATGTTATGTTGACAAGGTATTTTAAAACTTTGGAGCTCGCGATCTTTATTTTCATATCTACAACAATACATGCTGTTCATATCAAATAGCACATAACCTAAAAATCTAAATTACGTACCTCTTTTCAATGTTTTTTTCTTTAACAGTCTTGTTTCGTCTCCTTTTTCTCGTACCCCTATCCGTGTCTCCTACAACATGTTCCTCATCCATTCTGTACTAGACAATATAATTAAACGTCCTTTAGTCTTTAAAATTTTTCACTTTTATGCCTGGGAACAACAGAACAACCTTTCAACAATTGACTCTCAAACGATACTGACATCCAAATAGCGGTAATTGCCTCAAACAGCGCTTAACTCCTTTTGTTTGTCCAACGTGTGTGTAGTAAATTCCTTTTGAATGTCCAGGATATATTTGCAATACGTTTGTTAGGTGTTTTCATTCCGTTTGGATATCCAGGCCTCATCAGCCTTTTTATATGTCAAAATAAAATGTAATGACGTATTTTTTGCGGGATTTTTAAAAAGTGGACTTAAGGCTTTTTGGAAGTCTGCTCTTCATTTGTCCTACTAGTTTTTACGTGGTAATTTATTATTATCTGAATATCTTCTGATGATGCTCAACTATGATTCTAGCCAAAGTTTGAATACGGTAACCCGTGATTAAAGCAAGAAGAGTAACAGTTTTCTTTGACAGTTGGTTAAGAGACAGATCCTCATTTGGATATCTCCCCTCTAAAAGTGCTATACCAATTTGTGGATCGCAGATATAATTATACTTCCTGGACGGTGGTCTCAGTCTAAAGACGCCTTTTAAGAACCTCTTTATATTTGGATTAATTCTGCTGCTTTGTTTCGTAGTTCTTTTTTATGGAGAACACACAAAACTTTTCTGATCTCCAGTAGCACTACATACAGTTGCACGCATTTAAGAATTACTGCAAGAAAATTTGATGTCTGTCCGGAACAATAGCACAATGTTGATATTCCGGAACAATAGCAAATATCTCAGATATTCTGTATGGTTCGATATATGACGGGTCTGCAATGGTTTCAGATTCGTTGTGTGCGTCTGAATTAGCCATTTTGTTGATTAATTTAAATACTTAAAAATATTTAAATATCACTAGTGGTTAGGGATATTTTGAGAACGTGGAAATTGGAATATAGAACTTATTTACAAATTGAATAAGTTACAATGTTGCAAAGGTGTTTCTCATTTCTCATTCAAACTGTCCAATTTGACTTTTTCAGCAGGGAGCAGTTTTCTGTATTATTGCAAGCCCAACCTTCATTTCTAGACATATTAAACGAAAATTTCAAAAAGTTTTCCTTTTTATAAGTAAACCATACAATATCGCGCCATCTGAATGTCTTGTTCTCCTCGTCCTTTTTGGGATCTTTTATAAGGTCATGAAGGTATTGAAGCGACACAAAATCATCACTATTCATGCATTTGACGATAAAATTTTTACTAGTATTTTTAATGATATCAACCCAATCATCTGCTACAAAATGAAAGGATTGTTTTTCTTTCTTTCCTCAATTTGCCCAAATGATCTATCCCAATTCGGTAAAGGTTCAAAATGCAAATTTTGGAAATTTATTGTAAGAAATTCACCTTTTTCATTTATTTTTAACTATTGCGTTTCGTAAGCGTACGTGGTAAGCTAAAAATTCTTTGCATTCAGCACACGTAGCGCTTTCAGCCATCGGTTATCTTAGTACTCTTTGATAAGGAGTAAAAGCGGTAGGTAGTATTAAAAAGAACTTATAAAGAGTTTGAGCAGTAATCATTAGACGGTGTGGAACATTAACTACTTCCATTCGCTGACGTTACCTGTCGCTCAAGCGAAATCCTGTCTCACTAAACATCTATATAAATTTGTTAATATTGAGTAAAAATTGAGAATATCTCATACGTGTATATTCCAAGAAGGCTTTAAATGGCTTTATACTATCACCTGATCGTCGTCTATTAGAGGCATCATTTACTGCTCGCGTGATTGACTCAAAGATAGAAGGAGTGGGAATATCATTAGCACCAACGAAATCTTCAAGATCTACAAACTGTTCAAGACCAGCATACAATGGTAAAACATTTATACCTACATACAAAGGATTAGGAATGTCACGAGATGCGCTAACTTCATGGTTAATCCAACCATTCCCAACCAATCCTTTTCTTGAGCTAACAGTACAGCTTCCGTATTTTTCAGAGTACATTTTAATTTGAAAATTTGCTCTGTACGAGGTTCAATCAAAATATTATTTTTGTCAAAGTTACGGGGGGAATCTAAAAGTAAATTTGCTGTTACTTTAAAAAGTGGTATTGTTTTAATATCTGTGATTAATTGTTTATTTTTTAGATCAATTATGCAGTTATAATGTTTCAATAAATCTAGTCCAATTAAACGATCAAACTCTATATCTAAGTTATGAATGTATACCTTATGGGGATTATCATTTTGGAAAGGAATAAGAGTTGATTCTGTAATTAAAATTTTTTGATCAGTTATTCCCTGAATAACACTTTCAGAAAATCTCTGCTTATAATTTTCACAAGTTTTAGGTTTAAAAATTGTTAATCTGGCTCCTGAGACTATTAATATTTTAAATTTGTTTGTAGCATCATTAATGTCATACAAATTTTTTGTAGGAATCGTTGGTTAAAATTACTATTTGGTCTCATGGGAGGACTATTTTGTTGCGTACTTTGTTGAAAGGGTGTCTGATAGTTAGATCCATTCGAATTAATGGGTCTTTGTTGATTAAATTGTGGATTTGAATTTTGATATTGTGAATTTTGCGGGTTTTGTCTTACGAAATTTGATTGTTGGGAAAATTGAGGATTTTGTCTGGACTGGACATGTTATAAACGAATGTCGTAACATTCGTTTACAACATGTCCAGTTCGTTTGCAAAATGAACAAATTTTCTGTGGCATGTTATTGGGTCGTTTTGTTTGGTTTGAAAAATTTGAATTTGTATTTACGGTTGAATTTTGTTTCTGCAATTTTTGATTTTGAAAATATGATAACTGGAGTTCCCTGCGAACTCATGTTGTAGCTTCTAAAATATCTTTAATGTTTCCTGCCCTAATGATGCCCTGAGCGAGGCTCTAAATCAGCTAAAAGCGTGTTTAGCGTCATGGTTTCAACAAGATCGGATTGCGCGGTTTTTTGCGACGGAGTTAGCGTTTGTTTATGCACTGTCGCATGTATCTTAGCACTATGTATCTGAAGGCGGAAAATAAACGTTATCGCTGACTTGTTAGGCAATTGGTGAATCCGCTGCAAATCTTTAATTAAAGAGGTGAGATCGCGTTGATCACCGAAATGCAAATTTAGTAGGCATTTTATTTCTTCCCAGGTGGCTGGGTTGCGAGAATTGATTAATTCTGCTGCTTTATTTCGTAGTTTCTTTATATGAGAACACAGAAAACTTTTCTGATCTCCAGTAGCACTACATACAGTTGCACGCATTTAAGAATTACTGCAAGAAAATTTGATTTCCGTCATATTCCGGAACAATAGCAAATATCTCAGATATTCTGTATGGTTCAATATATGACGGGTCTGCAATGGTTCCAGATTCGTTGTATGCGTCTGAATTAGCCATTTTGTAGATTAATTGAAATACTTTAAAATATTTAAATATCACGAGTGGTTAGCGATATTTTGGTAACGTGGAAATTGGAATATAGAACTTATTTACAAA
Source organism: Tetropium fuscum (assembly GCA_964058915.1). Taxonomy (NCBI): domain Eukaryota; kingdom Metazoa; phylum Arthropoda; class Insecta; order Coleoptera; family Cerambycidae; genus Tetropium; species Tetropium fuscum. The sequence continues at coordinate 63,273 of CAXKVY010000139.1, forward strand.
TTGAATAAGTTACAATGTTGCAAAAGTGTTACGAAAATAAAATAAATGTACGAGATGATTCGTTGAATGCACTTACTTGAAGTTGAAGAGCATGTGTGAGTACTGGTCCACTGTTGAGGGATTGGGATTCGCCACTACGATGAGGAAGAACAAGTTAGATCTGCTTCTTGTTCTTGTCCGATTCGCTACCAGTTAGAATTCTTGATTCGTAATGTTGCCAGATCCTACGGACTACGCCAATTGTTAATTCACTGATTCTAGATTTAACTTTTTTAAAACAATTTATTTAATTTTGTGGATAGCTCTAGCTATCTTTGAAAAAATACAAAACGTTGAGTTGCGCGTCTTTGAAAGGGGGTTTACAAGTATTTATGTATTATGCTGAGCTAACTCAGCAGTGTCAGATAAATGCAACAATGCAGGGATACATGTGAAACAATATGTAATGCGATGGCAGGAAATTATTATCTTTGCAACGTAGCAAAATGCAATGTTATGAATTAATAACAAGTATACGCTTTGATTCGTATAGCAGGTGTGAAATTTTATATAACATATAACAGTAAAAACCTCGTTTTTAGCCCATCATCTTCAAAAATCTTGGAACATATTTTGTAAACTACATTACTTGGATTGTTTAGGCGAAAGAAACAAGTATATTTAACAAAAATAGAGATAAGCAATTGTTTTTTTTACTAGAAAATGTGTCATGTGAGGATTTAAACTGAATATACGTTATCTTTAAAAACAATTTATTTAGCTAAAGTTTAGCTTAAGTTTAATAGTTAAAAAGTTTTACAACAAATTTAATTTTAAAAAGTGTCAGAAATGTTAAATGTGGAGAATGTCATCATAAAATGACCAAAATACTCTCTTTTAGTCCATTTCATTTATTTAATAGTTGTAGATGGCTGAATTTGTCCGCCTTTATTTTGAGTCTTTCGATGTAATGTGAAATAGGAAAATTTCCTTTAACATTTGGTCTCTTGCTCTACAGATTCCATTCATCGGAGTAATTAATTTTAAAGCTGATATCTCCTATTGGGTCGTAGCATAGAGAGCGGATATCAGAAACTGTCGGGTCGTCAACTTTGTAACCAGGCCTGATGTTGCTATACTATTTTAGACTTGTTATATCAAAAAAGTTGTCACTGTACAACGAAACATTTTGTAGGTCGTGCTTATCTACAAACATGGATATAATCTGTTGGTAGATAAATATCTTTATTTTTCAGTCTCCTTTCAATCAAGCTATGGGCACTACCGCCCTCCGTTTGGGTGTGCTCCGTTTGGGTGTGCCTCAAGATAATTTTGAACAATCATTACTTTTCTGGTAATGACCAAATGAAGTAAAACATTAGATAGAAGAGTATTGCGGTTTTGATAGCCGCATCCGCCACTTATTATCCATCACTTATTTATCCATCACTTATTATTTCGCTTATTGGCCACTCTATGGTCCCTCTTCGGCCAGTTCCGCCTATCCATCTTTCAGGGAAGGTGTTATTAAGAAATTGACGAACGGGGAGTGCAAAATGAGGCGGAGCTCCATCGTGCTGGAACCACATTCTTCTACGGACTGCTAAGGGAACATCCTCTAGCAATTCGTTTAGATCATTTTGTAGGAATCTTAAGTACCGTGCGGCATTCAATCTCCAGGTAATTCAAAGATTAGGCCCTATTAATCTACCATTAAGAATTCCGGCCCATAAATTGTCTTCCTCAATATTATCGCGTACCACGTCATCTACATTAAGCCCTGGTATCTCACCTTCCACATATGCATTATGCACTCTTATAAAAACACGATAGTCACAGATGGCTATCGTTCTTGGTTTGGATATCTGTAGCGATATTCCCATGTCGACCGTTCCCATTACAGAATCCATAAATGAAATGCATTTCTGCATATTCTAGTGACGTGTATGACATTTTATTCACAACAATCACAAGCTTCTCACAAAAACACAAGAGCAGATTGTAATCACACGTGCGTATTTGTCAATGGCGAGCAAGCGACTGAGGATCCCGTTACGTCAATGGCGAGCCTGTACCTCTTCCCATCACTTCCAGGAATAACCATGTTTTCGGTTACGGTAATTCTCGGAATTTATTTTAATAGAGTTACGTTCTAAAAACAAAACAGGCAATATCTTGAAAACGGCAAGCAATTGGATAACAAAATGTATAGTTTTTTATGTTGGAAAAAGTTCTCCTACCCACTCGGTTATTCTGTGCTACCCACTCGGTTATTATCTCACCTCTTCTGTCTGTTGTCCTCTCCTCATCGCGGTGTCTTCGCGTCGAAATCTCCCACTATGAAGGCTTTTTCTTTGAGCCTTCTGATAAGTAGCAGCTATATATTGTGTACGTCGGCATTACTATGTAGTGTAACTTTGTCCTTTCCCTTGTTTTTTTACTGCTATATTTCTATCCATGATCTTTATAGCTGAGTCTATATCTGTGGCATAGATCCAGTTTTTGCGGTTTCGTATTTGGCTCGCTAATTAAAATTATTCCTATTTCTAAATTGTTTGCTGTGCGTAGTGTCAGATCGTGTACCGGTCGACTTCTGAATGCGTTATTTGCATTATTTCTGTTTTAGTCATTTATTGTCTGTTTTACCATCCTTTCCCCTTTTTCCTTTTTGGTTTCTTTGGCTGCTGTGACCTCTGCCACTGCCTTTCTATAGTTAGGACAAGCCATGCTTCCTGATTCTGTCCTTCGTCCTTCCCGTTCACACTCATGGCACCATGGGTTATTCTCGCATAATTTTATAGTGTGCCGTTCTTCGCAGCATCTGAGACATTTTCCCCAAATGCGAAAATATACTTACTTGAGCGGTCCCCACGGGCCCGGGAAATTTGAAACCCCTGTCCCCCCTCTCGTCGGACCTTGGCTCTAGATACCTTTGAACTTCAATTATGGCTCGAGTTTTGGCAATTCCTATTGTTTGGGTTGTAGCTACTACTTTTTCAGAAGCCTCCCCGCACAGATATATCATGATCTTCGTCATCTTCCACAGCATGTACTAAGTTCTGCTGTTCTTTTTCTTGATTATATTCTAGAGATATAATATGACTAGTGTATTCCGTAACTCTTTTCTTGATATTTTTAGCAGCCTGAGTACTTGAAAATGCTAATATTTTAAATATCGGATCAAGAAAGGTGGCTACCGCTAGAGTGTTACTGTATTCTATATTTTGGAAGCGGTCAAGTAATTGCTTGTGCAGTGTGTCTATAACATTATATAAAAGTGCTGAAAATCCTTTTTTCTTAAGATTTTTTGCATACCTCAAAAATTCCATTGACGATTGCATATTACATATGTATTACATATGAGGCAGTAGCATAACTTTCGCCACTAATCGTTTTTGTTAACTTTTCAAATGGCTTCAAAATATTGCACAATTGCTTTATAATAATCCATTCTTCTGCAGATAATAATGGAAGATCGTGCCCAGTGATAATAGCCGGGGTACTTTTTATTGCATCTTCTAAGCAAACAAAACGATCCAACATACAATAAAGGGAATTCCATCGCGTTGCAACCTCCTGGATTAACTTTAAACACTTTGTTGTTTAAAAACGCAGCAATTGTTTTTACTTTATGGATAATACTTATCAATTCTGCCTTTTCGGTTGCTTTCTGGAGAATTAAATTTAAGGTCTGTGCAAAACTCCCAAAATGTTTCAACCCTAAATCTTTGGTAATGGCATTCGCTATATTTGCCGCGTTATCAGAAGTAACTAATATAATGTTTTCAGCTATATCCCACTGGTCAATAATCTTTGATATTACTGCGGCTAAATTTTTACTAGTGTGATGATCTTCCATTGCGAAGTACTGAAGTAACATAGTTTTTAAACCAAATTTTTCAGTAAGGAAATGTGCAGTTACAGCTATATAACTTTGACAGTTTATAGGCGAACAGTCAGTTGTAAGTGATATAGCCTTTTATTTTTTAGAATATCACGACATTCGTTGTACATTCTTCATATTTAGCTGGAATTAAGGTTTTTGAAATATATTTTCTGTTTGGATGTTGGTATGGCGGATTCAACATTTTTACAAATTCTGTAAATCCCCTGTCTTCAACAATACTAAATGGTTGTAAATCTACTGTAAAAAGTTAAAGTCCCTAGATTACCAGAGTACCGCAATTGACGCCATTTTTACTCCAACACTTTGGTGGGAAATTTGAAAAGATGTCACATTTAACCTAGATTAACCTACAAAAATTTATTTTCGTACTTCCGAGACTGAAGTGACAACTACAAATATAAACTAAAGCTTTGTTGTATTGAGTTTTGTGGATATAAAGCTTGTTTGGAAACAAATAACTTGTTTTAGTATTGATTTTAACATAGGAAAGAAGCTGTTTAGAAACAAAATAATTGCTCGTACGTACATACTTTACGGACAAAATAGATGCCAATACCTACGGTACAAACCTCAGTTTATGAAATTTTGTGTGTCCTTTTGCTCGTCATATAGGTATACGTTTCAGTTCCGGAAGCACTTACCATAAAATTATTTTCCAAAATATGTTTGATGCAATCTTTGATGCAGGTTTTTTTAAAGGTAAACACAATCAATAAAACGCAACACGATGAATAAAATATTTTGATTTATTTTATGCATAATATTATGAACATATTTATTATTTTACATTTTTAAATAGAGCTCGCATCGCAACACTCCTACTTCTACGAGTGTTTTCAGTTACATTAATTTTTTTCATTTCAACATCATTGTGATTTTTTAATGCTAAGAAAAATCTAGTTCTTAAATACAGTGTAACAATATCATCTATTATGTTACTATGACAAGTTTCTGCATTAAATTTAAAATTAAATAAAAATGTTTTTGTAATTACTTCTAAATTTACTTTGTTTTTTAATAATTCTAGCCTACCTATGTTTCCTAAAGAAACTTTCTGCAAGAAGAATATAATCAAAAAGTTGAAGCTTTGGGAACAATAATACATTCTCTTTGTATTCTTTTAATTGGGTCAGTTTAATAATATCATCATTTAGATTGCTTGACGTCACTGTGAGAGATTCAATGCATTTGGAGTACTTTTTCTTTTTTTTTAAATGAAAATATTACACTCCCTAATAAATAATATAATGACTGTTTAACAGCTTCATCCAGAACGAGCTCATCTTCATCTAGTTCGATTTCCGAACACGGAAAAATCTCCACTTGGTCCTGATCTACTGAATGATTTGGTTTTTCTTTAATTTATTAAGTGACTTCTATTGTCAGTAAAATAATTACCTCGAACAATTTGGCACTCATACTGTGATAAAGTTATTAACCTCAATGCAACTGAACTTATTTTCTGTGAAATAAGTTCTCAAGGGCATCTTGAGTCAGTCGTCCTAACAATACAAAACGGTAGCCAAGGACCTTTAAATAATGGTCCTGTAAGTCCAAGGAAGTTTGGGTTGCCAAAACAATTCCACACTGATATGGTTTCCATTCTCCTTTATCAATAGTAATGTTATAAATAATGTCCATAAATTGTTTCAGAAAAGCGAGGGTTTCTTTATAGACCTCAGGATTATTTTCAGACAATCCAAGCTTGCTGGATCTCGAAGTTATAATGCTGAACCACTTATATATTTGTTTACAAAACCATGCTGTTGTTGCACATTTGTTGTGAAGAGCCCCTGTTGCAATGTAATAAGTAATGACAGCAGCTGTGTCATTGTTCTGAGTAGTCATGTAGTCAAATGCATCTTGTGTTTATACGTGAACCTGTAATGTTAACTTTTAATATATGTTTATCAAAAGTAATAGTTTAAATTAGACCCTTTGAACATCATCATACAGTCCACTTACACAATACAAGAAGAACCAACACCTGTGTTTTAACCGTATAATAGTCGAACAACATAGGAATAAATGTTAGACTCAATATTTTACGAGCCTATTCGACACAAATTGACCGGACTAGAATGAGAATATCATCTAATTAAATAAGACATAAGAAATACTGTTGCCTAAAATATCTAAATATAGGTTTTAGCAGTTTTGTAAACATATACGGAGCAGTTGATAAGCCCATTGGTAAACAGTTAAACTCCGTCCTTTCCGATGTCGGCCGTCTGTCCCCGCTGCGGTATTGTTTCCCTTTTGCTTTGAATTTGTGAAACCCTCGCTGGAAGTTTAAAGAACCGTCTACTTTGGAAGCGCCGGTACCTGAAGAGCTTTGATGTGAGGGCAATCCCCTCATGGGATTAGGCAATTTTGCTGCGGACGTTGAAAATTTTTTCATATCTCTTCCCGTGCGCCACTGCGCTCTCACTTCCTTATATCTATCGGCAAATGTTTTCCCACAGAAAAACTCATCTGGACTACTCTCTTTGACGAGTTTCTTGAAGGTAGATTTTAAATGTCCCTCGATACCGTGTTTTCTGTTTGTGGTCAACATGTGGAAAACCCCACATATCAGTTTTCCAGCGGCTACAGCATGAGGCAAAATATCGTTTTGCGAGCGTGTTGACGTCCAATGTCCCCGCACCAGATGTCAATATTTTGTCAATAACTTTCCCCAAAGCCGTAAGCCCAGTACCAAGCTATGATTGCATGGTAGTTAAGTATTTGTCTGATTTCTTACTGTAATCTGGAACCGAAGATTCCAGTTCGGGATTTAAAGTTGGGGCCCTTAACAAGGGGATGTTTTTTGGTGGGGGGTATTGTTTCCCAAGGTCTTCTTTATCAGATTTGTCGATACCCAAGACAAGATATCACCGATCAGCCAAGGCTTCAATACCGGTTTTCCAAAGATTACATCTTTACCGGACGGTATATCGCCTAATAGCTTACCGATGTCCGGGTCAACTTCCTGTGGAGCTTCGGAAGGGATCGGGGAATCTGCAATCGGAGGTGGAGAATTCGGAACAGGCGTCCGCGCAACCTCCTCCGGTAGATCATCGTCTGATAAATCAGAAGAGGCAGACTCACCTGGAAAAAGTGAAGTAGTTAGGCCAAGAAGGTCCCTCCTGCCTATCCCTTAGCATAGGCAGGTTTTTTGGGTTTAACGGTTTTACCGAAGCATATCGATGATTAAATTCTAATATGTCGTAACCCTATTATACGTAATTTTTCAGGAGAGATAAATAATTGATTTGACTGAGTTATAATGTAAAATCTACGAATGTAATTTATGATAAAATTGTAAAACCAATTTGGAAATATTGCCAATAAGAAGTAAACAAATTATTTGCCATACCTATTTTACAAAATGGGATCCGACATATTGGAATTTTGTGTTTGTGGGTTACGTCTTTCTGTTTTTTATTGAACGTGGCTTACGGCCTTTTACTCATTATGTTAGGTAGAATTATGTGGGTTACGATATTATGTGAGTTTACAAAAGCACAAAAAAATGCGAAATTCAATTTATTTAAAAAAAAGTCCTTACAGATTATCAGTCATTACAGATTATCAGTACAATTACAAATTTGGTCAATTTCACTTCTTTGGGATGTAAGGCAAGTTGTCATAAAAACTATGCACATCCAAATTTAACACTGTTTTTAGGTCTTGTAAATGTTTCCATTTGATTTCCTTTATTGGTAATTTTGCTGAAAACAATGGTTTAAAAACTAAATCTTTGGATAGTAATGGCAAACGGGTGCGCTGGGGCAACATTTTGTATTCATCATCATAGTTTATTTTATAGTGGATAGTTCGATCTGGTAAATATTTTAAACATCTCAGATCTGCTACAGTAGGATCACTTTTAATTTTACCTGGTCGTATTGAATCATACCTAGTAATAGCTTTGTCTTCATAATTTATGAAGGCATCATATGAAGGATATTGGACATCAAGTGGAAAAGGTTTTTTTCGCGCTTCTCGAATAATTTGTGCATACTGAGAGGGAATTGTAATTTCACGACCTTTTAATTTTCTCTCCAACAGAGCATGAGTAGAGTCACACTGCATTTGAGTGTGACCCTTCTCAAGATATTTTTGTTGTATTGAAATTTCGTACTTTGTGGAAAAAAAGCTTAAAGCGTTTGCTAAAGTTACGTTTCTATTCTGATATCCACAGCCGTCTGAAAATATGATTATACTTTTCTTCTCTTGTAGACAATGTTTCTCAAGATGCTTTATAATGCACGAAACAAAGACAGAGGCCCGCAAGTCTCCTTCAACCTCATTCCACACATAATTTGTGCACTGGTGTGTTACTAAGTTATAAATAGTAAAAATGTGAACTTGCAATCTGGTCTTGTAGTAAACTTTACTAGCTTCGATTACAGGACACAATTTAACTGATTGAACGTCCATAGTAAAAATGTAATGTTTTCCATTAACTGCCTCCTCGGTGTCTTTCCTCTTTTGTTCCTGAGCTCCATTCTTTTTCTTTAAATGAGTTTGATACTCTTCTTCACTAAGTTGTTGGGCTTTGTACTGAAGGCAGGTATCGCACTGATCCTTTCTAGGTTTAAATAATGCCAAATTTAAATTATTAAAAACTTTATCAAAAGAAGTAATGGAAAGAGGTTTTTCATTTTCATCCTTACATTTATTTTTATATAGATTATATATTTCACTTTTGCTTTGAAAAGAATATTGAAAGTACAGTTTTCCCGAATCCTTACGACAATAATGTGACTCAGTTTTTGGCAAGAGTTCAAAAAAAGCCTTTAGAAAATCATTCTGTTTAGCAGTTTCCTTAACAAAGGTAGATCCGCTTCGTCGTAAACTTTTCCTTTCATTTTGGACTTCTGTTCTCTCTGTAAGGCCATGATTTAAGCTTTTAAGTACCCAATTATGTACCATCTTCTCATTCAAACCCAACGTTGTGAGGAACATTTTCTTACAAACAAAATATTGGTATTATCCAGTCTTAAGTGATAAAAGAATGAACCATGTCTTCTTGATGGCCCTTGAACATAGCATCTCTTTTTTGGCTGATGAAGAACTAAGTTCAAAACATACACCTCCTTTTGTGACCATGTCATTTTCCAAAATATCTCAAATATTTCTTTTCGCTTTTCAGATGTAAATAAATCGCAGTTTCTTTTCGATGACTTTTTACAAAATTCTCCATTTAAACAGCCTTCCTTAAATTTTCTGGCAGCTCTTGGAATATTTTGTTTTACAGATCCATTTTGTTTTGAATATCCCATGTAAGCTTCTCCTAACATTCTACACTTTTTGCTTTTATTCTTTTGCCATTCTTCAGGTCTTGCTGTCTTTCTTCGAATTCTCTTTTTAGATTTATTCTCATCTAATGTACAATCCGTGTTATCTTCACTGTTTTCATTGGAATTAACTTTTCCCATGTCTGAAGGTTCCATTTCCTGAGGTATTACTGGTAGCCAGTCAGGGTCACTACTTTCATGACCTGAGTTGTTTTCAGTTTCATGATCCGAATTGTTTTCCTTAGCAGCGGTAATTTTAGTATTATAGAAAGTAGAGCAATTATTTGGTATGTAAAGTGGCTCCAAGATATTATTTTCCACTGGTCCTAAAATTATATGATAAGAATTAGTTATGCCTTTAAATTTTAAAATGTTTAAACCAGCCTTGAACTGTCTTATCTTCAAGAAATAACACTTCATCTAAACCTATATTTGAACTATCGATCACCAAATTATTATTGTCAGACATTTCACAAAAAGTCTCTACAATTTCGGGCGAGAGAAGTTGGGAACGATTTTCTAAAGATGATTTGTCTGAAAAATAAAATTCATTTAAAATTATTGGCCTTATAGAAATGTCAACAATTAAGATCTAACCTCTATTTATTTCATTTTCCTCGTTATTTCCTAGAAAAACAGCGTCTTTAGAGTTTAGAGTAGAGCGTCTTTAGAGTAGAGTGTTTAAAGAAAACGAGTGGTTCTCCAGAGAAAGAACTGTTCCATAGTTATTGGAAGTATCTGATTCGCAATTATTGTTATTGTTAACTACGTTGGTCACTAAAAATAATATTCCTCATAATATAAATGTAATGAATAAAAAACTTTATAGGTAGAAATACCTGACTCCATATAATATTCAGCATGCTTTGATGAGTTTGATGTATCTTCATCTAATGTAAGAAAAGCATTATCGACAACTTCACAATTGTATACTACATTATTTTCCAGTGTTTGGAAGCAAAACTCTACCATTTTTCTGCCTCTGCTTCCCATCTATTTTGCAAGCGGAAAACATTAGTGTCACAAATTATTGCTATAGAACTGCAACATGCATATTGCATAAATAGCACAAGTAGATATTGCAATAATAATAATTATACTCTTTTGGAAACGTTTTTGCCCACAAACCATTTGAAAATGACTTACCTAGAGCATATCTTCTTAGTAAGTTAAAACCTCTCCCTTATGAAATTTATTGAAAATGGTATTGTTTTCGAAAAAGTTTCATTATTATTGTAATAATTAGTATCTCATATTATTATTGAATAGTTCATATTACATTATTATTTCATTATTGAACAGTTCTATAAAATAAAAAAACCGTCATCTGGTTTTTTGTATGGTTTATAATATTATCATTACAACCCACATCTAAAAATCTATAATAAAACATCTAAAACTGTTAAATAACCCCTTTTGTTTCTTGCCAGCTTGGGCAGCTTGTACAATAAGTACAAAATATTTAAAAATATTAATTAAGATATTATAAATAATGTTTATTTATCAAAACAGCAGAATATTAAGCAATTTAGATCAAACACAATGTTTAATTTAAAATTAAATTGCTCACACACTAGTTCCAAATGGTCGTATCATCAAAAATCGACATCAAAAACCCGATTCTAAAAGGTCGTACAAACAAGATCTAGTAATAATCTGTATTTTCTGTTCCCAGAAACGGTGTAGTAAATTATAAAGTGATTGATGGATCATAAAAATAATTAAATAAAACAACAAGTAATTATTACACCTAAATACTTACCTTTTTAGTCTAAATTTAACATATAATTAACAGAACAAGAGCACGCACACCACCATACAACGTATTATGCACTTCTTAGCATAGAGGTTATGTGGGATACGACTAGTAGCGTTTAGTACACGAACCAATGATTATACGACATTTATTTAAATTCAAAAATGAAGCATTTTTATTGGCCTGAGGCTTACGAGCTCTTAGAATTAGTTCGGCGCTATATCAATGAGTTCGAAAACGATGTAAACGCAAAATCGATAAAATTGTGGGTTACGACCTATTAGAATTTAACCATCGATATGCCCTAGAGTTTAACGGTTTTAGCCAGTTACTATTCAGAAAAAGGAAAGGGTTTAACGGTTATACTCTGAATAGGCATTAATGCTTACTGAAAGGCGTAGCAGGACGACGGTGGTACTCCTTTCTGTTCAGCTGTGTCATTGTGAAAGAGGGCGTATGCTGTGTTGACATCCATTTTTTCAAAATGTCCAGGTTTTAACATGTAATCCTTAAAAAGGTATGTCATTTTTATCTCATCTTGAGAATCTAGATCACAAACTTGCTTTATAGCAGAAATCTCTATATTCTGAAGGCAGTTTGTATTTATCTTTAATTGCACTGGAAATTTTGAATTTTTTGTGACGCGCTAAACTTGTCGCAACGTTTTTGAATACGTGGACTGGATCTGGCATTACATACAACCTTTAATTTTCGCACAAGGGTGTGCGCAGTAATTCTTCACCTTTTCATGATGACCAGCAGTAATATGAAGCAACCGCCAGAAACTGCGGTTTGCAGGTCCCATGTCGGATATAATAGTTCTTATAGCTAATCCTGTATCATGTGATTTTCTAATTATGTAAAATAATTTCTGTAGAACCTCGTCAGCACTGTATGAAGCTGCAGTAAGTTCGTAAGCAACAGTCTGTTTCCACCGCGTAGTCATTCCTGCCAGCATAAAAACTAAGGCATGAGTAGCCAGTTTGTTTGAACTATCCTTATTCCCAGAAAGCATCATTGTTGGTCTCCCCACAACTTCGTTTGTAGAATGATCATATTGAAATGAGCCTCACTTTATGCTTGTTGCATAATATACTATCAAAAACAAACAGAATTAAAATAGTGAACAAACTAAACTCATATACGACCAAATTGCACTGAACTCTTGGGCACATAACAAATACTTGTTGTAGAGCGTAACACCGTCAAAAGTTTAATAAGTTTCAGAGATTTTTTTTATTATATCTAACAGTTACCTGATGATTCATTTTGAATATTAGAAGTGGATGGTGTGCCTTGCTGAAGTTCTTCAGTGAACATTGTGTGATCTGAAAATTTTTCATGTGATAAGAAAAGTGCTTCATGATAATTTTAAATTCAAAACAAACCATTAGACCTTTTCCTTTTAAGATCTTCTACAGTAATTGTGGGAACAGCAGTACTCTTCAACAGCTGTCTTCTGTCAATTCGGTCCAACTCATATTGTTTATCATCAAAGGCGCAAATAATACTACTTAAATAGTTGTACTTTTTAGTGGATTCAAAATAGGAAGTCGCTGTTTATACGTCCGACAGATGTACAATTCGGTACACGTCCGACATGAAAAACATTATTTCAAGGAATCACAGTAAAGTGAGTCCACTTAGTTCGATATGGGTTAGTCCTCGGCGGGCCGACACTTGGGCCCTAGCTAGCTGGAGCTGTAGGCCTCGGCCGAGGCCTCCAACTCTGGCTAGCCAGTGCGCTATCGAGGCGACTGCGGTACTGTATTCTTGATTGATACTTAAACCAAATCATCGACCGTATGCCGACTTTCATATACACCATAACGTATACGTATAAATAGCCACTTTGTTAAAAATATATGTACCTACTTACTTCAGAAACAGATGCTCTTGGAGCTAACTCATCTTTGTTAATAAACTCCATCCACAATTTAGTTCTCTCTACATTGTTCATATCACAAGGTAACCTAAATAAACTGTAACCACGTTCGCTTCGATTGTTTCACCCAGGAACACAACAACCCGGCATTGTTTCAGTTTTTTAAACCAAATAACAGCAAACACGTTCTCTCTGTCAAACACGAAAACACGATGACGAACTGACGAATATCAACCAAAGAACAGGTTATGATATCAATTGACATCTGACACGATGTGGTCAGATGTCATCGGCGGCCATTTTGACTTCAACGGAGTGGACAACCAATTGCGGTACTCTGGTAATCTAGGGACTTTATAAAAAGTTTTATGAGACTACCATCTATATTTCTTTTCGTAGAAGCACTATTTTTTTTGGAAACAAAGTAATATTTTTTCTTGTGTAAATTTTATTGAACTTAATGTCAGTTTGTTACCGGGACTAGGTATGTGTTTTTGAAGTTGATCTTGAGATCTAGATGGTAATTACAATATTATTACTGCATGGTTCGACGGATTCTTCTGAATTTGAATTTAATCCTTCGGGAACTAAGCTATTAACGTTAATCGTGGGACGACATGATTTCATATGTTTCTTTAGATTTGAATTAGCGGATTTGTAAGACAGCTTCTTTTTACACATATTACACACCGCCAAATAGTCACTCTTATCCACTGGCGTAAATAGGTTCCAAATTACACTTGTTTTCCAGCGCTTCGTGGTCGATATGATTATATGATATGATTATATGAGTAGTAACGTATCACAACGTTAGCGTAAACGCAGTCTGACAGCTACTCATGCGCAGTTTGATTTTCACGTATACGTCAGTTTTGGCTTTACGGGCGTACCGTATTTTACAACTCGTCACGTTGGTCCCTTCCGTTAACCGAAATGGGCCGAATGGGCATTCGTATTATTCATATTCGTTTTTCTAAGAACTAACCTCATAATTATTGTGTTTGTATTTTTACCGCCATTTACTTTGCGGTTTGCAATTTTTCAGTCATTTTTGAGTATTTATGGCTAATCTTTAAAATGACGGAAAATACAAAGTGTCGTCGATTTAGATTTACTGAAGATATTGACTTACACCTAGTTCGAGAAGTTTTTGGACAAAATCCTTATGAAGATTCTCAAAGGTGGTCTTTGATACAAGTTAATTTGCTACAAGTTACAGAGAAATGTATTAATGTTAGAACCCGTAGAGATAGGATACTGAACCTAGTTAAGAAACATCAAGCCAATAATAAATGTCTTGAGGGAAAGTAAATATTCTTATTCGATGTAAAATTAAAATACAAAGCGATATGTGCCTATGCAACGATTGTTATGATTCAATGTATTTAGCTGGGTGTATTGGTATATATTACTTAGATTCTTATTTATTTTCACTTTTTTTTAGATCTGGAATTGATGTCATAATGGAAAACTCTCTCAAATAAAAAAAATATTGGCCAGACCAAATAAATTGTCTTACCAAAAAGGCTTTGAGAGTAGAGATGAAAGCTGATTTTTAGTAGCAAAACAGGTCATAATAATTACTTATAATAATAGCTATTTATCTAACCAGTTGGGAAAAGTACTATTTTGTGTAACGAGCAGATTTCTGCGGAACGAGCGTTAGCGAGTTCCGCAAAAGGATGCGAGTTACACAAAATAGTGTTTCCCAACCTGTTTCATACAAGATTTTTTCTAATTTTCACCAATTTTATATTTTATGGGAAGAAAACTGAATTTTATACGTTTAAAAAAATCCAGTAGGTTGTAACGGTGTGACAGCACGTCACTTTCATAGATTGTAAGGTCTGAATAATGTAATGAACTTTACACAACCAGTTGCGTAATATTTAACTTTTCGTAACTAGTTGTGAAAAGTAAGACGTTTCCTAACGTCAAAGGGTTTTGAAAAGTCTCACTTTACATGTCAAAATTAGAAAAACTCTTTTATTACTCACAACATCAAAGTTACTAACTAGGCAACGTCATCCATACAATACCTAAGTAATAATAATATTGATAAAAGAGTTGTTCTTGACTGGTTGCATTCATGATAGTGAACATTTACATATTATGACTGAAGGTTGTAGCAAATGTCAAATGTTAAACAATATTCTGTATAGAAAATAATATTGTTAACCTTTTGTTAAGCCTTATAGTCCCAGCAACAGAGTAAAACTAGGGGTGATGTTAATGGGTACTTAAACTTTTTTTATCGATGCAATCCCACAATATGAAATTATAGTGCTATGTTTATATATTTTAGATGACACGGAGAACACTTTGGAGACTAGAAGTGTTTGCCTATTATGCAGGGGAAATAAAACTAAATAATGACCAGAGACAGCCTGTTGAAACTGCATTCCAGAACAGCGCACCTGCTGCACAAGCAAATATTATGAGTATGTAATAATTCACCATTAGCTAAAATATATAACTACAAGCGAAAGGGTAAAGAAAAACACTATTCAGTATCTTGTTAAAAAAATGAAAGACTGTCAGCTGAGGTATAAGGAATTGGCCCTACAAGAACGAAAGAAACTGCTTGAGGAAAAAAAAAGATCTGGAGCAAGAAGAAATGAGGAAGAGATTAGCTATTGAAGAGAAACGAACGGAAATAGAAGCAAAACGATGGGATGTAGAAGAAAAACGAATAAAACTTGATTTGGATCAAATTAATAACTGACCATCTGCACTTTTAAAAATCGTCCTGCTACAAAATAAAAAATAATTTTGACTAATTTTCATTCCATAAATAAGTCTTGATCCTGTACTTAAGATATTTTGTTACTTTTTTGACCTGAACCTATTTAGTTTGAAATAATTTTTAATTTTTTTGTTTACGGGAAGGTAACCTGTAGAATTCAGATGCTGTAATGCTACCTTGTAAAAAAAATTAAACTACAGAGTATATTATTCAAATTGTATGTATTTTAATAATTATTTTCCATCATCGCATACAAAGGTGCTCCAAGTGCATCAAAATAAAAAATCTTATGTTTCACAATTTACACTCTTATAAAACTACTTCCTATTTAAAAATATCTGGTGGATATGAACTAACTTAAAGAATTCTTGTAAACTAA
The DNA here is from genome assembly GCA_964058915.1 of Tetropium fuscum. Lineage (NCBI taxonomy): Eukaryota > Metazoa > Arthropoda > Insecta > Coleoptera > Cerambycidae > Tetropium > Tetropium fuscum. The sequence goes on from CAXKVY010000139.1 coordinate 79,210, forward strand.
AGTCCAACTGAAATAGTAAAAATGTAAATATAACTATTTATATAAATATGTCTCCAATTCGGGTGGCTGAATATTAAAATATATGGACTGTTGACTTCCATAAAGGCATGTATGACAGTTAATTAATAATATTGCTACATGATACATTGTGCCCACTTCCTGCAACAATAATTTTTGGTTTTTCTTAACGTCTATAAATGCAAACTCTTGAATTACTTTATTAAATCCCCATTCAGCAGCCACTCTCTACCTCATCATTCGATTGTGGAATTCTTGTCTTTCAGGATTATTTGCAATTTGTTGCTGGGTGAATGGTCGAATTAAAAGTTCTAGGCTATTACCCTGATCACCACAAATCACATACTGGTTATTACCAAACACAGTATGCTCTTCTAATTCATGGTATAATCCAGATTCCCGAAGAATGCCCGAATCATGCTGACGACCAGAGTACGTACCTTTCAGACTTATTATAATCCCATCTTATGTCCAGATGGGATTATAATAAGGATTGATATTTAACACAATGAATCTTTTTATAACCTGAATAGTATATATCTTAATTTTGGGATGGTCGGCATATTGGTCTAATGGTACAATCTATCTATAAAGGCCCATATATTATCCATTGGTGCACCCTTTTGTATTACTGCCTGGAAATGAATTACATGTATATATATATATATATATATATATATATATATATATATATATATATATATATATATATATATATATATATATATATATATATATATATATATATATATATATATATATATTAGGGTGGCCCTTATTCATATAGGTACAAAAAAAAAATTATTTTATCGACAGGACCCCCTATTTTTGTTCTACTATACAAAAGAATATACAGTACAAAATTTGAGCTTTATCAGAGACTTTTAACCCGTGCCCCATCGTCGTAACATTTTAGGGAAATTTATTTTTTTAAATACTTTTATTCTAAAACGTTTGTCGAATATAAATACTAGTTTTATGCATACAAACCCGCTTATTTATTTTTAATTATAAATTGTTTATTATTATATGTTTCTTTTAGTCTTTATATATATTACAGGTAAGATTTACTTAAGGCTTCTCGTGTGTATTTTGGGTACTTTCTCCGATAATCTTGCACCGTCTGCAGAAGAAAAAGAAAATTAAATTGCATAATATATGTAACAATGGAGTACAAATTTAAATAGAAAAGATGACAAGTCATTATTATTCTAAGACAAAGGACCGGCTCACCTGTAAAACAAATTGTTTTTGGGATTCGTCTTTTGTAAATTTGTCGTTAAATTCTTCCATTAGTTTTACACCCCGTTCCGCTGTATTATTTACCACTCTCAAGGATCTTAGGATTTCTCTCCCATTTATGTAACTTTCTTGATCTTTCCAATGCACAGGATCTAGCTGAAGAAAGTCTTGGGAGATACCAAACCTTTCGAATAATGCTTTAGATTTCTTTGTGATTAATTGTACAGGAAGGTCTTTACCAAGGAAGAATTCCAAGTCATCTAATTTGATAATCAGTTTGTTTCTGGCTTCTGCTTGCGCTTCATATTCTTCGTCTAACAATATCTTTTGTGCCATATTTTTTCTCCCTTCATCGCTTATTCTTTCATCAAATATAGCTAAAGCTGCACATTCCTCACTTAAATACCATAAATGGTTAATAAATTTGTGGATTGCTGTCTCTGCAACTAATTGGTCATCTATCTTGTAAGCTACCAACTTTTTAAGAAAGTTGATGTCGTTAAGAGGTGCCTCAATAGGGTTCACAGCCGAAAACCAAGCCTTAACATAGCATTTTACTACGAAGCAACAAATCCGCCTCAGTGCCTTTTCCTCCCTTTTAGTTAATTTAAGTTGATTTCTGAATAAATATATTTTCAAGCAATATATTGCTTTCGCCATCCATCTGGCTAAGTGATATGCTCCGGGTTGTCGAAAATGTATACCTCGTGCTGGCGTCTCCCCTAAGAATATTATTATTAATTCCAAGAATTCTCGATAATCGTCACGAGGCATATCGTCCTTAAGTTTGTTAGTAGTATAAACTAAAATATTATTAGCATCGTCCTTCAGAATTTCTTTAAGCTCTGTATCTGACAACCATGTTGAAAATTGCATTTGATCAATATCCTTCCATGCATTTTTAAATCTTTTGAACAAGGGTATGTCTGGTCCAGTACTAGATGAAACTTGTATTTCATGAAAGACTCCCTGCAGTACAATTTCATAAACGTGATGACGGCAAGCCAAATGTAAAACATCACGATCTAATTTTTGTTCCAACAAATGACATGCACCATTTAAGCGACCTGTATTGCTAGCAGTTGTATCGAAAACAAAGGCTTGAACAATATCTAATAAATACCAGTCTTGTAAGACATCATATATTGCCGAAGCTATTTCTCGCCCGGTTCCCGTCGAAAGTTCCGGAACTCCTAAAAGCTGTTCTACGTTTGGAGCTGTCGCTATGACAGGAAGTCTATCAACTTTATTTTTTCCAGTAATATCTGGAAGTATTTTAGAGTCCCAGTGAACAACTACAAAGTTTAAATTCATTTCACCGAATTTAGTCTTGACGCCCATAGAAGTATATTTACGAAATTTCTCTCTGGCTCTCTTAATGGATGTACGGTTAATAACAAAATCATTTGGATTCAAATTAACGGCTTCGACACAAGCTACTAAAATATGGACAGCATCCCTATCACTAATTTTACATTTGTCTAAAGCTGCCCCAAGTCTAGCAGTCAACATATCTTTTCTAGCTCTCTTGCTTTTTGACGTCCCAGGTTGGTTAGACAATGGAACAGTTTCACAATCCAGACCAGTTTCTTCGGACTCGCTAGCAGACTCCGAAGAGTAAGACATATGTACTGAAAAATAAAGAAAATCAAGATGAGTGGAAAAAGAAACTTGGAAGTAGAGAAAAGAAATCAGATTTTTAGAAAAACGTTGCACACCTGTTTCTACCATTTCTGAAAACTGCTTCTTTTTTCTTTGCAATTCCTTTTCTTCTCGAGCAGCCTTCTTTTTTTCGATATTCAATAGTTTCCTGTCAATTCCTAACATACAACCTGGGCGTCCTTTTCTTCTTTGCATAAGCAAAAATTCCTTATCTTCTTTGATTTTTATTATATTTAAGGCATTAGCATGTGCTATATCAAAGAGGTCATTTAAAGTCTCTTCAAATTGTTTCTCTTTTTGTTTACAAGATTCGCTTTCTCGGCTTTTATGCTTTTCTAAATTCCGTAAGGTTTCATATAGCTTCTTACA